>OY288281.1:65666756-65898850 GCA_958450335.1 Hibiscus tridactylites | reverse complement strand
TCATTTCATAATAAGTTTATATGATCCAAATTAAGCAGTCAATCGATTACATGTCAGTAGTTATGAAAAAAAAATATTTTTTCTCTTTTTTAAATAAATCAAAAATTCTAATTTGGGATGAATTATTAATGTATAGATTATGAAATTTAATAACATTTGCATAAAGCAATTAATAATAAATGAGCATAAATGGGAGAATCTATATAATTACTACATGCACAAGACCTTTTTTTTAGATTAAATGTTGGTCATGTGCCAATGTTTAATGGACAAATAATCACACTACCCTTCTGGTCAATTGTCATACATTGGATCCCATTTTCTATTTGAAAAGGTTGATTATAGAATATAACTAGGAGCCGTCATGTGTTTTCGATGAGATTTGTAAAATCGTCATATTTTCATGACGATTTTCATAACTTTTTAATTTTTAAAAATCAAACCAATTGTCAACGACTTCTAGAGTAAGTAGTTAAAAATTTTTAATTGACATCTTTTATTTATCTAAATTGTGGGTTATAGACCCAGTAAGAGTAATTTTTCCCTTCCCCCTCCCCTAAAAATTGTTCAAAAAAAGTCAAATAAACCTTTTTTTAAACAAAAAATATTTTTATTAAAATTCAGTTTTCAACTTCTCCAATTTCTCACTCCAACCTTTCAAGTTTTCATTTTAGTCCCAAAATAAAAGCAAAGTCATAATGTTTTTGTTGACGACTTTAGTTTGATTTTAAAAAATAAAAGTCATAGAAGTTGTAGGAAGGCATGATGATTTCCTCAATCTCGTCGAAAACACACTACAACCACTCTTGGTACTGTTTAATCAAGGATAGATCCCTAAATAAATTTTCACAGTCATATTTTTCTATTTGTTTATTCCAAGAGCAATATTTTTCTAAATTTGTCGAATAGTAAAAATAATAGATGAAATCAAAAGTAAAATACAAGTAAATTTGTACGAAAAAATAAGTTACCTTAAATTAAAAGTTTTAATCTCAATAAGCAAACTCAATTATTCTAATTATCCTAAATCAATATAAAATTAAATAATTTTACTCAGTGCGAGTAAATTCTAACTAATATATATATTATACTTAAAGGAAGTTGTTGGTTAAGATTTCCTTTTCTGTAAGTTGATCCAAGGAGCAAAAGTATTGGTGAATTTTGGGGCATCGTGTGGTCCATTGTTGTTGAATGTGGGGTTGCATCAATGGCAATGCCACCTACAACATTGAAGCTGCTGACTAAATAACTCTACATGTTAAAAGCAATGTGGTTGCCTACATTTATTTTCACAATAATGAGGATCCAGATCCCAAAATGATACACTCACTTATACCACATTTTCTATATATATAATGATCAATTCGGATTAGATATTTCGAAGGTTTATGATAGGGCGATTCTCCTAACCAGTTACTCTATTCATAATGTCAATATTCGAATTTTGGACCATGCTTGAAGGAATTTATCGGTTCATCCTGCTAGAATATTTTATTTAAAGTGTTTTGTATAATTGAGTAATTGAATTTTTTTTTAATTTAATTAAAATTTGATATATATAATTTATATGATTAGAACATTAAATATACTACATTATTAATATATCAATGTATAATGATAAATTACTTTAATTGTCAACATCTGCTTAAATTTATTATCTAATCTTTAATTTTTGTTTCGATTACCGGCGAATATAGTTAGGGACTTTTTCTTTGCTTCAATTATGTGATTTATGTATGTATTTTTTTTCAATTGAAAAAGCACTGCAAATATACCTATAATAATTTCAAGATATTTGTTTTATGTAAATATTATATATTGTGACTGGGTCCACTGAGATGAAATAAAAAATTCCTATCTGAGTTAAAACTTCGTACAATAAATCAATAATATACATAATATGATATATTGAATTAATTATTAAATTGTCTAGTAGGATGAAATATTGAATCTTTTAAACAGATCGAATATTCAAATTCTGATATTGTGAATAAAGTAAATTAATTTTTACCATAATTTTATTTAGTTTGTACTTATTAAAAAACTTAAAATTAATTATAAATATATTTGAAAAAAATATTTTAAAAATACCTATTATTGAAAATGGTGCATCGAAACATAATAGATCAGATCAAAGATAATATATCCACAAATACGACAATGACGACCTTATATACTATGGTTTGTCTTTAAAATAATGAAACTTTTCTCTCAATATATTATATACACATTCACGAAACTTGAAGTAAAAGTTTAGAGTAACTTAATTTGTTTAAAAATTTTAGAGGTTTAAATTAAAAATTTTGAAAATTTAATTAAATTTTTAATAATTTCGAGAGATTAATAAGAACTTTAAAAAAATTATGAGAAGTGGTTTAATTAAAAAAATTCAAAATTTTAAAACTTAATATGCAGTGACGAAGTTTAGTTGCTCCTGGGAGGGGCTGTGGCCCACGCAGGGGAAACTTTTTTTTACACTTTAATTTTTTATATTTTTCTAAAAAAATTGAGATAATTGTGAATTTGCCCCCCTCTTTTAAAATTTATGTTTTCCTTCCAACTTCAAATTCTAGCTTCATCCTTGTTAATATGATTATTTTTAATTTTGAGGGGTCAAATTAATTTTTTTTTAATTCAGAGGTAAAATTCTAATCTCACTAAGTTACTCCCCTAAAAATAAAAAATAGTTTTTGAATTAGTTGTTGACCCAGATGGACCGAAATTGCATGATGGTTATATAGGTTGGAGATTCGGTCTAAATTATTTATATTTGAATGTTGAACCATTTACTTGGTCAGTGGTCTTATCGGGTCAAATTGCTAATGTAGTTTTATAGATACTTTGACAGGGTCAATTTTGGTAGTCTATGCCCTCCTCCCCCTAAAGAAATGTGGTTTAAATGAAAATTTATTACTATATTTTCTGTTTGTTGAATTTTCCTTTTTTTTTATTTTGTGCTTTGCCTTTTCAGTCTCGTTTAAAATTGACTAATGTGTTAGAGAAAAAAGCTATTGAGGTAAGGATTACTATATTGTGAAGAAAAAAATTACTATATCATACACAGAAGGTGAAAACTTTAGTTTTCACAAATAAATTAATTTAAAAGTTTATAGTTTTAGTTTAAGTTAATCTTATTTTATGGAGTTTTCTTCTTTCACGACGTGTCTTCGATATAAAATCTCAACACTTGAAGTATATGTTAAACATTTTAGGGCCGGTTGGTCATATAAAATATTTTTTGATTTCTTTTATTTTTATTTTCAGAAAACAATTTTCATTTTTTGTTGTTCAAAATAGAAATCATATTTGGTTAATGGAAATGAAAATGTGTTTTGATACATAATTTTTACAAAACAAAAACAAATAAATAATTACTCAATAATTAAATTAAAAATATTATTATAACGGTAAAAAATAAAATATGACTAAACAAAGTAAAGTTTTAAAATCAATAAAAATATTTTTATTGTTAATAAAAACATGACATATTCAAACAATCTATTTTTATGTGTTATTTGAGTTTATACTAACTGACTAAAACAATTCAAAGCACGCATCCTTTGATTTTGTGTTTGTATCATAAAACGTGAACAATTGATTGCGTGATACAACAATTTTGTTTTGGTTTAGTTGTTTTGTTAGGATATTGTAGAAATATATGTTTTGATATAATAATTGAAAAATGTTATGGACTTAATTGAAAAGAATTTAAAATATTTTCTAAGTCAAAAGCAACTTGAAAATAAGTTTTAGGATGTTTAAAGAGGTTTTGACAATGTTTGAAATATTTTTAAGTAGCCAAACCAGTGCTTTTAATGTACCTGTTTTGATACAAGCATAATCTGTATCAATACGTGTTGAAACTGCCAAAACCAGTTTCGATACAGGGCTTACTTGTTTCGATACGGACATGTGTTGTTTCAAAACAGCCTTTGGTGTTTCGATACGCCTACGTGGTAGACACCCCAACGGCGATTTCCCAACGACTATTTAAATTGCAGGTTGTTTCGATACGACACTAGACATTTCGATACGGGTGTTCCGATACGGCCCTGACATGTTTCGATACGGCACACTGTATCAGACTCTAACGGCTAGTTTTGAATAAGAGTGTTTCGATACAGCTACTCGTGTATCGAAATAGACATCACCAGAACTGCATTTATGGTGGAAAATAAAGTCTCCAACGGCTCTAATTCAATCCCAACGGTCCTCAACGACTAAAAACTCAATTGGGAGTATAAAAGGGACCTCCAAGCATTAAAGGAAAACTAATGCTTTAATTGTCAACAACATTATGATGAAGAAATTGTCTTAGACCTTAATTGTACATTTCTAGTATAGACAACACTTGTGAGCCAAAATTGTCAAATTTGCTCAAGTGTTTAGGATTGTGTGAGTGAGCTTAAGAGTGCAAACTATCTACCTAGTGAGAGATTTCAAGTTTGCTCAAATTTCTCTTGTAAAAAGGGTTTACTCAAGCTTTAGGTTAGAAAGCTTTGAGTGTGTAAAGGTTGTCTTCTTGGCCTAGAAAAGGGGAAGCAATTCAAGAGTAAATTTGGTGAAATCCTTAGTGGGAAGCTAAGATAGTGGATGTAGGTGCTTGTTAGAAGGCCAAATCACTATAAATCCTTGTGCATATCTTTTGATTTTTGCTTCCGGCATTTCCACCTAAAAATCCAACTTCTCCACCACTGGCTAGCTAAACCGGTTGAAGAAAATCGAGCCTTTCAAGCCTAACAATTGATATTAGAGCAAGGATCAATCGAAGGGGACTAACATTCTGTTAAGGTCATCTGGGAAGCTCGATACAAGAATTCAATCAACCGCTCAAATGGCGCAATCCATCGACAAGCCACCATTCTTTGACGAGACTAACTACGCTCATTGAAAGATTAAAATGTTCTTCATCAAAGCTAAAGACTACAAGATTTGGGATATTGTTGAAGAGGGTCTTTATGTGCCACAAAGAGTAAAGGCGAAATGGAATGCGGATGATCGCAAGAAGATGGAGCTAAATTGCAAGGCTTTGCACATCCCCTTTTGTGCATTTAGCCTCAACATCTATGAGAAGATATCCTCTTGCGAAGATGTCAATGAAGTATGGGACAAGTTTGAAGTTACATGCGAGGGAACAAACGAAGTAAATGAGACCAAGATCGGCCTCCTTAACCACGAGTATGAGAACTTCAAGATAGAACCGGATGAATACATCACAAAGATGTTCGATAGATTATCCACCATCACAAATGGACTCAAAGGCTATGAAAAAATCATTCCAGAAGAC
This sequence comes from Hibiscus tridactylites, assembly GCA_958450335.1. Classification (NCBI taxonomy): domain Eukaryota; kingdom Viridiplantae; phylum Streptophyta; class Magnoliopsida; order Malvales; family Malvaceae; genus Hibiscus; species Hibiscus tridactylites. The sequence goes on along the minus strand of OY288281.1, from coordinate 65,893,563 downwards.
AAGGTTGTCTGAAAGCTTCTCTATTCTCTTCCCGAGTCATAGGACTCAAAGAAGACCGCCATCATCGAAGCCAAAAAATCCCAAGACCTTGAAGCTAGATGAACTCATGAGGTCTCTTCTCACTCATGAAATAATGAAGAAAGAAAAAGAAGAGAAGAAGGAAGAGATAAAAAATTGGGAAGGAAAAAAATCATGGAGCTAGGCATCAACGCGATTGTCGTTGCTCTCAAATCCTCCACATGTCCACATGTAGATTCAAGTGAGGGGAAAAATGAAGAAGAAGAGATGGCCTATCTCTTCGAAAAGTTTGCCCAATTCATGAAGAACGAGATGGCTAAATCCAAGCTTGAATTGAAGAAGAAGAAGATGAAAGATTCACACAAGTCCAACAAAAAGGGATCATCTTCAAAGAAAGCATACGTGGCGACTTGGAGTGATGAAGACTCCACTAGTGATGAGGTAGCCCACCTATGCTTCATGGCCCTCAATGAGGGGGAGGTAACTTCTAACTCATCTAGTTCAAATTCATATACTTTGACGAGTTTCAAGATGCTTATGATGAATTGGTTTTTGAATTCAATGCATCATTTTCCAAAACCAAGAAATTAATCTCAAATTTGAAAAAGGAAAATGAAATTCTTTCTAAAACCAATTTGGGTTTTGAGGCAAAATTAAAATATTTTGAGCAAAAAGTTCTTGATTTACAAAATTTGCTTCAAAAGATTGAAAAAGATCATCACAATGCCTTGGATGATCTTAAGAAAGAAAAAGATTTGATTTCCAAAGAGCTTGCAAAGAAAAATAGTTTTGGAAAATCAAACTTTTATGTTAGACAATCTAGTGCCCCTAGATTTGTAAATGGAAAATGTTTTAGAAGTGTTTGGGTTCCAAAAGAACTAATCACTTCATATAAAAAAGGATGAAATTGTAAAATGGATTCCTAAGGGGACTAAATTTTGTGCCACTAATTTTTATGGATCCAAAGCAATTTGGATACAAAAAATTATGTGATTGCCTTGTTTAGGTGTGATGGAGAGTGATCAACAAGTCTAAATTTGAGAGAGAGAGAGCTCCATACACACAAGAAAGAACAATTGAAGAATGAAGGCTTCACATCCTCCCTTGAGATTCAACTATTGGTAAAATATAGTTGTTTTTATTTATTTATTTTTATTTCAACTTGATTATCATATATATTGAACTAACAAGATTTGATGCTTTGAGTAAGGGGGGCCAATTTTAAAACCAAAGTTTTAAATTGTCATTGTTTTCCCTCTTATGTTATTTTGAGCTTAATGTTTTTTTAATTCTTTTTGATATAACAAAAATGGGAGAAATGGTTTTGAAAATTTGATTTTTTTCAAATGAATAAGGGGAGATTTAACTTCATTTAATTTTGAAAATCTCTTATATAAATTTTTTAATACTAAGGGGGAGAATCCCAAACAATTTTTAAGTTGGTTTTATTATATCAAAAGGGGGGGAGATTGTAGAAATATATGTTTTGATATAATAATTGAAAAATGTTTTAGACTTAATTGAAAAGAATTTAAAATATTCTCTAAGGAAAAAATAACTTGAAAATAAGTTTGAGAATGTTTAAAGACGTTTTGGTAATGTTTGAAATGTTTTTAAGTAGCCAAACTAGTGCTTTTAATGTACCCGTTTCGATATAAGCATAATCTGTATCGATAAGTTTTGAAACTGTCAAAACCAGTTTCGATACAGGTCTTACCTGTTTCGATATGGACATGTGTTGTTTCGAAACACCCTTTAATGTTTTGATACACCTACATGACAGACACACCAATGGCTAAAACCCCCAACAGCTATTTCTCAACGACTATTTAAATTACAGGCTGTTTTGATACGACACTAGACGTTTCAATACGGGCGTTTCGATACGGCACACTGCATCAGACTCCAACGGCTAGTTTTGAATAAGGGTGTTTCGATATAGCTACTCGTGTATCGAAACAGACATCACCATAACTGCATTTATGGTGGAAACTAAAGTCTCCAACGGCTCTAATTCAATCCCAACGGTCCTCGACGGCTACAAACTCAATTGGGAGTATAAAGTGGACCTCCAAGCATCAAGGGAAGACTAATGCTTTAATTGTCGACAACATTATGATGAAGAAATTGTCTTAGAGCTTAATTGTACATTTCTAGTATAAACAACACTTGTGAGCCAAAATTGTCAAATTTGCTCAAATGTTTAGGATTGGGTGAGTGAGCTTAAGAGTGCAAACTATCTACCTAGTAAGGGATTTCAAGTTTGCTCAAATTTCTCTTGTAAAGAGGGTTTAGTCAAGCTTTGGGTTAGAAAGCTTTGAGTGTGTAAAGGTTGCCTCCTTAGCCTAGAAAAGGGGAAGAAATTCAAGAGCGAATTTGGTGAAATCCTTAGTGGGAAGCTAAGGTAGTGGATGTAGGTGCTTGTTAGAAGGCTGAACCACTATAATCCTTGTGCATATCTTTTGATTTTTACTTCCATCATTTTCACCCAAAAATCCAACTTCTCCACCACTTGACTAGCTAAATCAGTTGAAGAAAATCGAGCATTTCAAGCTTAACAGATATTTTTAGGGTTTCATAAGTTTTTTATGTTTCGATTCGGGGAGTTATTTGTGATAGTTTCCTAAGATAATTTAAACGGCGCTTGGATTGGCGAAGAAGATGATGATAGCAAGACAAAGTGAAGAAAATAAGGACTTAAGGATTAGATTAATAGAATATTAAAATGTCGAGGGTTAATTTTTTAGAGTTAGGACCAAATTAAAATCAAGTGTAAAAGTTGAGGCCTAAATTTGTTATTATGTCAATTTTATTAATTATAACATAATTTGTCGTTAAAATTTTAACGGAAAATGATGCGATAATTAGTTAGTTGTTTTAAGTCATGCGGCCTTTTGTAATTTTTTCATAGTTGAGGGACTTTACAAAAAATCTTATAGTTGGACGACTACTTATGTATTTTATCCAAAAATATTTTTTGCTGTGATATAAAACAATGCTAAAACAAAATAGTTAAATGACATTCAAATAAAAATATGCTTTTTTAAATGATTTGAGCAAGTACATTTGGTCGGTTGCTGCTCATATTTATTTCTTTATTTTCTTTATGTCATGAGTTCTAGACCCATTAGGAATATTCTCTTCCTTCCCTTAGAGTCTCCTTCCCCTCCTCTAGGTAGAATTAGGATTAGAATTAAGATTCGTAAAAAAATTGATCTTGTATCAATTAAGCATTGTTTCCGAATTTCAAAAACAACTTCGATGAAAATATTGAAAGACACATTTTTTATGTTTTCATATTTTCACTCATTTTTCGTTTTCATTTTCTAAAATTTAATTTTATAATTTTACAACCAAAACTTCAACGTTTTCTATTTTTTATAAAAATAAAATAATTTTTATTTTTTAAAACTAAATGGATCCTTGTTTTTCTGCGACTACAAATCTACAAGGACGTGTGCTGCCATTACAAATAGTCTTGTGTTTTAGAGTTTGGAAAAGCTTTATTGTATTTTCGTATATATTAGTTTAACAAGAAATATTATTAGCGTTGTTTATTGTGTTATGAGTGAGAAGTTAAATAATTGATAAAGACTGTTTAAAAATTAGAATAATTAGGATAATATTGTATGAGGAACACCTACAACTAACCTGGAATCAGGTTGAAGTTAACGTGTCTCTTGTATTAAGAATATTAGATTTCTCTTTAAACAATGTTCAACAGATGTAAGTCAGTGTATCTTAATTGCGCAATCTTATTTTGTTTTCGTTTTTTGTTCCAATGTTTTTCTCTGACTTAAGCATTGTCTGACATAGCTACATCAACATATAATTACAACGTGAATCACTAAACATGGCATAAAGAAATAAGATATTATTACATCTAAACATACCTAAAAATTAAAATTTCTTAAAAATTATAAGACATAATGCCAAAAAAACCCTACGTTTGATTGAATAGTCGTGTTGGCTCCTATCTTTTTTTAAAGCAATTAACGTCCACAACCTGGTGTATGCTACAGTTGAATCTTACCGCACAATATTGCGTGGGTTGATTGTTCGCAGAGATAACCAAGACTTTTTTTTGTTGATTGGAGTAATTCAATGATTTGCACTCTTCCAGTGAGCACTCTAAAATTTCGTTATGGTGATAGATTTAAAGAACACTTATGAAGATTTTATAAGAATATTTAAATTTGCTATTTATGTTTGCATACACTTTGCTTTTCTATGTTTATTTTTATATTTTAGAGTATGCTTATATGTGTATTTCTTCTTATTATTTTAATGAAATTTAGTATTTGATTAAAAAAATTAATTATGTGTTAATTAAAATGCAGGGATCAGACTCAACCTTTTGTGTCTCAGTGGCAAAGGATGATGTTCATCATCTTGGTGACTCAGATTCAAGTACCAGTGTTGCCATGTTGTGTGTGCCTTCTCATAATTGGTGTTTTATTATTCAAGAAGGTGGACAAGTTATTATTATTCAATGGAATATACAAAGTAACAATTTTACGATAAATACAAATAAACTATCTAATAAGCTATTTTGTTCCTTCTAACATTTAACTCATTTAATTTATAGAAGTACTAGAAAATTTCAACCGAATATCCTCCTTAATTCTTGAAAGTAAATCGGTTTCTTTAGCATTTCTTCTCTAAAAATCACGTTATTCATCTCCTTCTATATCTAATAAATAAAGCATTCCAAACCGTCTTCAACAACGCAGAAAATTTTAAAAAAATAATAAAAAAAAGAGTAAGGTTTCCATTCTAGTATGGTTTTTGGTCCCTATATTCTTTTCACCTTTATCTTTTCTTCCCTTGTTTAGTATTATTTCCAGCTTGTCCTTTTTTCTACATTTTCCTTTTTATCAAGTAAAATATAAAGCTTATTGATCTAAATATTTCAGTATGATTTAAATAAAATTAGCTTTCCTTAAAAAAATTGATACCAACTCAAGTTGGAAATTTTATTGACATTTTCCCCAAATGTATGACCCCAACCCATGATGCACAAAACTAATGCAATCAAGTTTGGAAATTAGATACAACCTAATCCATTTCTATCCCCAATTTGCTCGGTTCTCTTTGTCCATTTTTAATAAAAAAAAGTTTTCCTTTTCAAAAAGGTTTAAAGACACTATAATATAGTTCTAATGGAATACTTGTTTTAATTAATTTTTTAAATTAAATATACAAAAATAGCTATGGTTCACAAACTACTTCCCTGCAACAAGCCTTTGTTAAATTTCCAAGCAAATGCAATGAGATTTACAACCTTTTCATTTCAACAACTACAAACTTTTTACTTTCATGTTCGTTTTACAATATATATTTAAAATTGTGTATGTTCTTCTTGAAAATATCATTTTCAATGTTTGAACTTGAATTCTCTCTTTAGAAATATATGGTGTGTTTATTTCACATATTTTTTCCCCTAAAAATTATGAAGATTTTTGGAAAAATAAATATTTTTTATGTTTGGATCAATATATGTAAAATATTTCCATTGTTTGGTTATTTTCCGAAAAATAATTTCTTTTACAAAAAATGTCATAAATATTAATGTATTATTAATACATATTATTATTATTTAGGTAAAGTACATAGATGGTCACCCAACTTTTAGGGCACTTTTATTTTGATCCTTTTCGCTAAAAAATGTAACGTGTCACATTAATTTTCTTCCTTCCTCTATTTTCTTCTTCTTTTTTTTCTTCTTTTTTCTTCATGCTGTCGGGAACAAATATGCATTCGACAATTTTTTAGAGAGAAAGATTTGATTTGAGAGGGAAAAACCAAAAATAAAAAGATAGTAATAAATAAAATCCAACTACAAACATTACAACATATAAAAGGCCAGGCATAGAGCAATGACTAACCCTGTTTTTTTTAAGTTGTAGCTCTATTTCTTCTTTTTTTTTTCAAGAAAATTTTTTGGGTTTGTATTCTCTTTAGGATGGCGGTGAACGGTGCCGTTACTTGGCCTCGACGGAAGAGATCGACGACTACGACCTTTCAGCTTCTGATTCAGATGAACTTCATGTTCTCGTCGTAGATGATAGTCTTGTTAATCGGAAAGTAATTGAAAGGCTGCTTAAAATTACTTCTTGTAAAGGTTGGTGAAAATCACCTTATAAATTCATCATTTTTTCTTCTTTGATTTGAATTGGATGAGAGTCGGTTTTGATTATTGCAGTGATGACCATGGATAGTGATAGGAGAACTTTGCAATTCTTCGGATTGGATAAGGAAAAAGAAGTAATGATTTTGATGTGAGTTTACTTTGAACCCATGTTACCTGATTAATATCGTATACAAATATGCATTGGAGAACATAGGTGAAGTTTTATTCTCAATTGGAGGAAAATAGAGTAAGGAAAAAAGAAAGAAAAAAAATGTAACGTGATATGTCAGCGTTTTAACGAAGGATACGAAAATTAAAGTAAACTAAAAGCTGTTAATAAAAATTTTAAAAGTTCAATGACCAAAATAAAAGCGTACTATAAGTTCGGTGACCTTGAAGTTTACGATTATTATTTTGAATACTAATATTTTAGTAATAAAATTTAGTATTAAAATATTATATTAATATTAAAATATAAAATAAAAGTATTCACTATTTAAATATCAACGGCATTAATTTTATATGTTATAATAATAATAATATTTATATTATTATAATAATTATTCAAATGTTTTTTTGAATTTAAAGTGATTCCAGTGAAAATGCATATGGTGTTTATTCTAGGAGGTCCGAGTTCAATCGTTTTGTCCGCAAGGTGGATGTGCATTACAAAAAATTAAGAATATGTATAAACAAATATTACCTTATAACCACTTTTAAATTATTCAAAAAAATTATTTTCGAATAAAAAATATGACATACATATTTAAGTATTAGTTATTTAATTTTTTATGATTACAGTATTAATTTTCAATTGACATGTAAGTCGTTTTTTATAGACCAAATTACTTTTTTATGAACCAAATATAAGAGGATGAGTGAAGACATTTTCTAAATATTATTCTAGTGAAACAATCACACCCGTAACTAACGACAGAGCTAATATTGAACTATGATAGAATAAGTTGATTAACTTTTAAAGGAATATGTCTTAAAAATGATTAAACCATAAAATAAAAGAGGTATAATTTCACTAATTTTAAAATTAAAAGATCTTAAGCAATTAAATTAGAAAATGAGAGGTCAATGTTTACATTCATAATTTTACTTAGACATGGTCCTAAAATAATAAATCAACAAATTTTGAGAAAGACAATAATATAATTATAATAGTTTTAAAATTATCAAATGACTTTAATGTAATTAAACCATCAAAGTTAGAAGTCAATTATCCTACCACCTACAATTTTTTTAACTATAACTTATATAAAAATATTAAAAAAATTAAATTAATTATAAATTTTTCGTAATTTTAATTCCGTCCTTGTTTCCACTCTCTAATTCTCTATCCTTGACTCTAATATGCCTATTCTCACCTAATATTTATTGATATAGACCTGTCACTATATTAAACAAAAACTTGAAGCATAACCATAGAAAAGTTTTCATAAAATTTATCAATAATATATTATTACTAGTAAAATTGTAACACCAACATACAAAGTTTCTCTCTCCTTCTCGACTTTCTTCACTTTGAACTAAATTCTCAAAGCCCCCAAAATAGACAATTCCATTTTATAATAAGTAATAACCAAATTGTGTGCTACCAAACTGAACCCATAATTAAATAATAAAATAAAAGCTAAATTATACAGATCATCACTGAACTATTTTGTTACTCCTATTTTAGTTATTCAACTTTAAAAAATTTTAATTTAATAATTGAATTTTATACATTAATTTTTTTTATCATTCCTCCGTTAATTTACAAATAGAATGATGACATGACATTTTACATCAGATTTTCCCACCCCACTTGTTTGAATTTTCAACTATCTAGTTTCCACCTAATTTTTTAAATTTATTTTCTTTTCCTTCTTTTTCAAAAGAAACCATCACCATTGTTGAGATCATTCTCAAACTCATCTTCAGTAATACACCACCTTAATCTCAGAAAGTATACACTTGATATTATCAATTTTAATTGTTCTGCACTTGAATTTTTTGTTGAACTTTTCTCATTGTAATATTATTGTTCTTTACAGTATGCATGTAGAGGTAAGGGTGATAGAGTTTATCCTTCAACATGGCCAAAAATTGAAGGAATGGTAAGAAAATCTTTAGCTAGAGCTTAGTGAAGTGAGACACAAAGTCTTGTTCTTTTTGTTTCCTTGTCTTATTATCTTATATATAGTTATATTAATGGTGAATATATAGTTATATTTCTTGCTTGTCATGTTTTTTTTATCAAAGCATAACTTCCATTCGATTCAAAAGAAAAAGAACAACATCAGAAAACAAAAGGTCCCCCACACGTATGGACAAGCAGACAACCGAAAAAACACGCAAAAGGCCATGCAAGACCCGAACACCTAAAAACAAACCCACCAGCCGTAAGCCTCAATAGGAAACAAACACCAGCAAAATAAAATCAGCATACACGAGATGCTGAAACTAAGGTAGCGTCCGCTGGTTCAACCAGGGATAGCTTTGAACAACAACCGAAAATCGGTAAACATAGCAGCGATCCATCAACGATCAACCGCAGCTTGAGACAACAGAGATACGCTCGAAACTCGCCTGAGAGCTCTCTCCGGAGGCAGGCTCCTAATATAAACGATATGGGCCTTGTCAAGGCAAGCGGAACGTAACTACTACGTTGTGGCCACGGCAAGTTGAAAGGGAAAGCAACCGCTGGTATGGAACCATCCTGAGTCAATTCCACGAAAAAGCTGAAAATATAATCCACCGAGAAGCCTAACCACAATCATCAGGTCTCTTTGGTATAGGTAGAACCTCCCGGATCCCATCCAAAATTAAAATTTCGATAACCGAGGGAAAACCTAAAAATAGCGGTATGAGTCCCATAAAATCCGGTGCAAAGCTTGAAAAAGGACTCCAAATCCCACCAAATCTAATTTTTGGTTGCCACGCCTTAAGAAAATCAGAATAAACCCAACTGTCACTTAAGGGAAAGTCAACCTTTCCTGAAATAGGATCCATATTAGACGTTATGGGAGAATACACAACTGTCCCTGTTACCCTGTCATCATCCTTAAACACGTAACATGGCAGATCTATCTCTGTGAACCTGTCAACTTCTCCAGACGCATCGAAAATCGACGCCGGTTTGATTGTTGGCTTCTCTCCGATGAGCAAGCACAAATCAGATCCGTCAACGGGGAATAGGGTTGCCATCATCGCTGCCTCAAGTGTGAAAGACCAAACAACCTTCTTCACCGTTTCCAAGCCCTCAAGCTGGCCGAGAGGTTGATCCGGCGTTGGTTCTGGACCATCTCCGGCAGCGAAACCAAGACTGAGCCCAGATCCGAAGAGCCTACCATGGTTCGTTGTTTCATCTTCAAAACCGATTCCTGAGTTGTTCGGGGAGCAGTCGGACCAACCTATTTTCCAGACTCGTCTAACGGAACAAAGGCCGTCAACTTTGGAAATTCTGGCAAACACGGCTTGGAGGCGGTTGCTCCTCGTCTTTTTCGTTTACCATCATCTTTACAGTGAAGCTAGGGAACCTGAGAGCACCAGTTAAGGAGCGGTGGGGTTGGCCTGAGAGATCTCGACGAGGGTCGTCGCCGCCACCCCTGTGAAACTCAAACTCGATGAAGCGAAGGAAACCACCAAACTAGAGCGCGTCTCTACAGCTCCGACATCGACTAGTAGTCTCCGGGGAAGGCAGCGCGACCACCGGCTCGCTAAGTTCGAATGACAGAGAGAAGATCGAACCGCCTCATGGTTTGAGCCGTTGCCGCTCGAGAATGGGTTTCTGGAGGGAAGCGCGTGAGGGCGCGTTCAATACAACCATCTCTCTGAACTTCCACTCACCCTATATGTGAAGGTTGTTTTTCTTGCTTGTCATGTTTAGAGTTTATGTGGTGTGAGTTTTTAATTTAGCTAGCGTTGTTTAGGGTCTGCATTTGCAATAAAAGTGACTGTACCAATATCATCTCAAATCGCAATTTGTATATCTGGTATGCACCACTTTTTATTTAATTTCTTGTGATTTATTTCAATGATTTGATTTTTCATCTGCAAAAACGACCTTTTGTTGACGCGTGGTTGGGATAAGATGTTGATTTTAAGTCTTCATGTATACGGTGTAGAAGATGAGTTTGAGTATAAGATTAGTCTCAATTAGCGGTGTTCATTGTCGGATACCGGATCGGATCCGATCTGGTTTTTTTGGATATTCAGTTTTTTGGATCGGCAATATAGTGATCCGTATCCGATCTAGAAAAAATCGGATATCTGATTTTTCGGATACCGGATAACCGGATCACATATTTGGATATCTGATTATCCGAAAATATAATTTGATTCAACTATTTTTTTCGAATTTGAAGGTCGTATTTGTGAAAATTTAGGAATTTCGAATATAACAATAACAAATTGCTAAATATAACAAGATTCACATCTATGAAATATTCAATTTTTAAAATTTTTGGATATAACAAGCATCAAATTGTTAAATATAACAAGATTAATATTTAAAAAAATAGATTTTCAGATTTTCGGGTTTTCGGATAATCCAAAACTTGAAATATTATGATCCATGTTTGATTCAGAAAATCTATAATCAGATCGAATATTCGATCTGAAAATAAAAATTGGATCGGATATCCGGTTATTCAGATCAAATCAACGGATAATTGGATTGGATCGATCGGATCGTATATTTTTGAACACCCTAGTCTCAATAATGGTGATGATGTCCTTTGAAGGAGAAGGAGAAGAAATAAATTAAAAAAAAAGAAGAAAAGGATTAACTACTGGATGGTCACTTATGTTTCCCTCCAGTACAGAGTTGGTCACTGATTTTAAAAAACGACCAATAAGGTCACTTATGTTTTTGGGTGTAAACTTTTGGTCACTCATCCGTTTGTTGTCGTTAAACATTGACGGTAATCTGATCTGGCAACTGAAAAATAAATAAAGTATTTCACATGGATAAAACGACAAATAAAATAAATATTAGCGTGGGTGAATGAAACGTCATCATTTTCGGGTAGTTAACCCTAAGATAAATACCATCTAACAAATTTCTTCAACTCGGTTTGCAAATCGGTTGTGGCTTTGTCGCCGTTAGATGTTGCTGTTGTTAAGTGTGCATAAGTCTTATATTTATGCCCTAGTTTAGCTCAATTATTGTTGTTCTTAAGTATAGTTTAGTTGCATTTATTAGGAAAACATACACAAAATGCATAGATTAGATATTCTACCTTATTTGATGAACTTAATTGTTTTTATACAAAAGATACTGCTCAGACGTGTTTTCTAACTGTGCGCAGGTACCCGCCGAGACAGCAGAAATGGCAGAAGATGAGAATCTGGAAACTGATAGAAGAAGATGTTGGATCATCTGGAGAGCTGATCAAGGAGGAGAGTTACAGAATGAAGAGCTGTGCCAACCCCTGCACACCAACCCATACCTCTGCCGAGGCAGTCAACAGAGTGCCGCTGAGGCATCAACTCAAGGAAGGGTGGAAAAATGCAAAGTGGTATGCGATTGAAAGAGCTCATCAAGCCCGATTTTCGGAGACCATTTGCACGTGCATTGGAGCCCAACAGATAAAGAAAATCCATGGTCAAAGTCAAGGTGGAAAAAGACAAACGAGATCTAGAAAGATTTAATGTTAAATTTGTTCTTTTAATGAGTTGTAATTATATTCTAACTAGTATTCTTTTCTTAAACCGACTTAGACTTAGGCTCCTCCCCTATATATATATATATATATGTGTGTGTGTGTGTGTGTAATCTACTTGAAGGAGAAAGAACAGGAGAGATTAGAGAGAAAACTCCTTCTTGTCGAAAAACCCTAGTGCCACTATCCTCCATTATGTTCTAAACCTTCCCTAGGGCTAAGGGTTGGTTGTGGAGTAGTTGTGAGAGTTTTGCTTGTATTTGTTTAAGTTTTTAGTTTTTGCAATAAAATTCAAGGTTTGTTTACTCTTTGTTCTTCATTGTTGCAATCTTTAACGAGAGAGAAGAGGGCATCAATCTATTTGTTCAATATCGTGAGAGTTGGACTCACGAAACGAGTAAACACAGTTTTATCCAACCATAGGATAAAGCTACTTCGGCTTAGGGATAAGTTAGAAGTTCAGCGGTTAAGAGAGGCTTCATAATCGGTTGGTGTTCATTCTTAGATTCACGTTGGGAGGTATTATCCAAGACGTATTCGCCAATAATACTTCAAGCTTAGGGATAAGAGGAAGTCATTGAAGGGAGCCTTGTCGAACCTTGAATCATCGCTTAACTGCCTAGGCAGTCACATTGGTCTCTGCCGAGGCATAGGCGTGGGCGGTTGTTGAAAGTTGTTAAGTTTATCTGCAAAAGTGTGCTGAGACAGTGCCTCGAATCTCCACACTACGAAGCATTCCAATATCAGCCCATTCTCCCACTCTGATTTCTCAATTTATTTTATTTGCTTTAATCTTAGTTTTAATCAAACCAACTCTCAATATTTGTATTTTACTTTTTACCTGTGTAGAAAAGTGAACTCTGAAGGTTGTCACAATCCTTGTGGAGACGATATCGTAAATACTATAACTTGGCACCGTGTATACTTGCACACAATTTGCGCATCACTTTTGCACACAACAAGTTTTTGGTGCCGTTGCTGGGGATTGGCGTACAAATTTTTGTTTTTATTTTTCCGCACTTTTTATTTTTCTGTTTAACCTTATGGTTTTCTTTGATTTATGACCATAGCGAACCAGAAATCACCCTTGTGAGACTATGATTCAGAGCCTGGACGTACTGCACACATATTAAGACAAGTAAATAGAGAAACCATGGATGACCAAACAAACATCCAGGACTAGCCTCCACCGCCACCGCCCCTAATCGACATTGTCGTGGCGGGCAATGGCAAGCAACCTCCTGCCACTCGGCGGCTAGTTCGTGACTACTTAGAGGAGGATCTCAAAAGGCTAAACTCTGGCGTGATTGATCTAGAAATAGAAGCGGACCACTTCAAATGCAAATCAGTCATGTTTAACATGTTGAATACACTTGAATAGTTTGAAGGATCCGTCACTGAATATGCTCGCCAGCATATGAAATCCTTCTTAGATATTTGCAAATCCTTCAAAATCCATGGAGTCCACCTTTACGTGCTCAGACTCGAATTATTTCCATATTCACTGAGAGATAGGGCAAAAACTTGGTTCAATAGTCTACCATTAGAGTCCATTGAATCATAGACAAAACTATGCTGATATTTCTTAGCTCGATTCAATCCTGTCAATTTGACTAATAAATTGCGGACTGACATCACTACTTTTTGACAGGCAGATGATGAACCAATGTACGAGGCATGGGAGAGATATTGTGAGATGCTGAATAAATGCCACTCCCATGGATTTCTAGAGTGGACACTAGTATCCATATTCTACAATGGTGTAAACATACCAACAAGGATGATGCTGAATTCCTCTTCCAATGGTACATTACTCGATAAGAGCCTGCCAAAGAATTCAAATCTTGAACAGTATGGCCAAAAACGACTACCAGTTCCCTAATACCCGCCGAGGCGGCATAAGAAGGCAAGCCACAGTAAACGAGCTATGAGCATCAGATGCAGTTGTAGCACAAATCGCTCGGTTGACAAAGATGGTAGAAGCTATGCAAGGGCAGAATAATACACAATAGGTTAAAACCATTGATGCCTTTTGCGACCAATGTGGGGGAGACCATGACTCATCCGAATGCAACCAGGGAATAGAAACCAGCTGTTTCGCGGTGAACTACAACAAGAACAACCATACACCGAACAACTACAATCATGGTTGGAAGAGGCACCCTAATTTCTCGTGGAGTAACCCCAACAACGCTCTAAATCCAACTAACAAGATGAACCAATCACAAGGATTCCAGCAAACTATGTCGCGGTAGTAGCCGCTGTAGCAGCAACATGCAACACCCAGTGCTTTAGAGCAGACCTTAAATACCTTCATGACTCAGACAGATACCTATATGTCCAACATGGACTTATTTGTTAAGAAAACGTAAGCTTTCATGGATAGGACCGAGATGAGAATGCAAAATCATGAGGCAACTTTAAAGTCACTGGAAACTCAAGTGGGACAATTTGCACAAGTCCTGAACACCAGACCTATGGGAGGATTTCCCAGCGACACTGAAGTTATGAGGAAACCCACTTACGAGCAGTGCAAGGCCATCAAATCAGTTGCCCAGACAGAAGCAAGCAAGCCCGTCTCGGCAGATCCAGGACCTTCTGCCGTGGTAGACCCTAATGATGCTTTCGAAAAATATGAGGTACGCCCAACTGTTCTACAGCAAATGAAACACTAGAAGCAAGACCACCAGTTCAAAATGTTTCTGGATATTCTCAAGCAAGTGCATATCAACATACCCCTGGTGGAAGCCACACAACAAATGTCGAACTATGCAAAATTTCTAAAAGACATGGTTTCCAAACGGAGAAGAATCAGGGAATTTGAAATTATCGCCATGACTGAAGAATGCATGGCCATACCGCACAATAAAACGCCGCCCAAGTAGAGAGACAAAGGCATCTTCCTCATTCCTTGCGCTATTGGGAACCGCTACGAAGGGAAAGCCTTATGTGACATTGGGGTAAGCATCAATGTAATGCCCAAGTCGGTGTTTGAAAAACTGGGAATTAGAAAAGCTAGACCCACCACCGTCATGCTCCAGTTAGTTGGCCACTCTTACGTGCAACCAGAGGGAAAATTGAAGACATCCTAGTAAGATTAGACAATCTTATTTTTTCAGATTATTTCTTAATTCTGGACTGTGAGACAAACGATAAAACACCCATCATCCTAGGAAGATCATTCTTTTCCACTAGCAAAACCCTGATAGATGTGGAGAATGGGGAGCTTACTATGAGGGTGGACAATCAGAAAATCAAGTTGAATGTCTTGCAACCTTTGAAAAAAGCTAACGACAAAGAAGAATGTCAGGACATTCATGCCTCAGCAGACACCAAACCTAGCACAGTAATAGAGCACTTCAGCAACAGCCGCATGGGTGGGCAACCTGGCAATGACACTGATCCACAGAAATACAAGGACCCGCCCTGGCAGAGGGTAAAGCAAATGTTGCAGCAACCCAGGAAGTGGTTATGCTGGGAAATGCATCCAGATGCATTCCCAACATAACTTAAACTATCTTTCCTTTTATTTTTATGTTTTAGGATTTAAATTTTAATTTCTTGCATTTTATTCAGTTCTTAGGAAGTAGATTTAATTTCAACATTTATTTACTAATAATTTTTATTTCAATTTTCTTATTTTAGGAGGAACAATAGCCCAAGAGAAGAGAGAAGAAGCAAGCCCAAATCCATCACCCAATCCAACCCGCCTACCAAATCTGCTGCGGCAGACAGACGTTGCGTCCTGCCAAAACTAGCTGTTCGCATACACCCATTTCGTTCTAACGGTACTTTTCCTGGGCAACGACTACCTCGGCAAACCCTTTCACTCCTATTTAAACCCTCTCATTTTTTTACTATTCATTCTTCTTTACTCTCTCTTGCATATTGTTTCATAGATTTCCTTTGCTTTCAGATTTATTTCCTTTTCTACAGATTCACAATCTCTCACAACCCTCTTCGCACCAAAACCCTAAAGCACAAAATCAAGAATGGCAAGAACCCTACGCTGCCGCGCTACCCATACAGAATTAGAAGAATCTCTCAATCGCTTTGCTACACCAGAAATCAAAGCCCGACACAATGAAAAATTCAAAGAAAGATCGATGTGGGAAGAGCAAGAATTTTATTACGAGATGGGGAAGAGGAATTTCGGGCTCGAGCACTTCATCTACTTAAAGATCGCACACCAAAAATGGCGGATCTTTGCCCACCAACCAAATCCGGAAAATCAAACGATTGTGCGCGAGTACTATGCCCATGGGCCGACAGAAGAAGTGCCGATAGTGAATGTCCGCGGACGGCCAGTGACGATCGACGAAGACAAGGTCAACCTCTACTACGGCCTCTATATTCGTGAAGATCAACACGTAGAATTCCTTGCCTTCCTCACGACAGAAAGTTATGAGGCAATGAAGGAAGAGCTTTGCATTCCGGGGATAGTTTGGAATGAAGGCAAAAATAGAGGCACCGTCAATCGGCGGAACTTGCTGCCCGAAGCAAAGTTATAGAACACGTTCGTGAAGAGACAGTTGCTGCCCACATCCCACAACTCCACCGTCGACAAGCCACGCTTGGCACTCATCCACTCCATCATCAACAAAAGGTACATCAATGTGGGTGCGATTTTTGCTAACGAAATTTATGAGTGTGGGCAGAAAACGAAGGGGCAACTCTACTTCCCCACCCTCATCACGACGTTGTGAGAGAAGGCACACTTTGCAGCCGCCCCAACCGACACCATGACGCCTGACAGAACTGGGTGAACGAAGGACATCATCCTTCGAAAAATAGAGATCACATCGGCCACTTCGGAAAACTATGCCCCGATATCAGAGATGAGCAACAGGCAAAAATTCCAACAGCCCGCCCCAGCAACCACCATAGGCGGCTTAGCAGCACAGCTGGATAGAATGGAACGACACCAGCTGACCTTCATGGTATACATTCGGGACTTCAACAAAGCAACTGTCACCAACATCAAGGAGAAGTTCCCAGCAGCCCATTTTTTAGAGTTCCCTGCCGAGATCTTTGCCCCGGCAGCACCAGAAACGTCTCTCGCGCCCTCTGTCTTGGCAACCCAACCAGCTACCTCCGCAACTTCAACCGCCCCCATCTCAATAGAGCCTTAAGCCTCTCCAGCAGGAACATCCACCGAAGTGGTCTCCATCTCCGACAATCGTGGAGAGACAGCGACCGCCCCAATCAGAGAACAAGGGCAAACATCACGAGCAACAGCAGACGCACCAGAACCATCTGACTCAGCCTACCTCAACCCATTCTTCTCAGATGACTCGGTATGGCAAGATACAGTTCGATCCGTCACAAGGAAACTTAAGCCGTCGTTCTCCCGGGGCACAAAGAGAACGCACTCTGCCATCGAAGTCTGCCCCGGCAGCGAAGATGGCGGTGAACGAGAAGTCACGCAAAAGGCACAACCAAGTCCACCTTCTCGCCAAAAGCCGTAGAGGGCGGCCAAACGCTTTAAAATGGTAGCTTGAAAGAGGGTGATCATAGCCGACGACGAAGACGCCTCCCCCGACGATGACAATGCTCCTCTCGAGTTTGGGGGGAATTGGTCCTCTAATTTTTTTTCTTTCCTTTTTCTTTTTCTTTTCAGTTTTTTTATGTTTTAATTTTATGTTTTATTTTTTTGTTGCATTTAGGTTCTAATGTAACATACCTTTATTTAAAGTTTAATGAATTCTTAGTTTGAGGAAAATCCTTGAGTAGTTTTTATCCGCTGCGGTAGATAGCCCGTCTGGGCGACAACCTTAGCATGACTTTGGATTGACTTAGAATCTTACTATGGTCTGAACTTAAAGAAACACTTTCTGTGACTAGTTTGATTTTAAAACTTCTAAGAAACTTAGGTATTTCACCTTGTAAACTTGGGTAGAACTTAAAGTTTGAAAAAAAAGATACGTCCTAGAGGTGCCCGAAACTGGCTCTAGGATAAGTTAGAGGTGCCCGAAACTGGCTCTAGAGAAAAAAACAACAACAAAAGGGTGCTAAATGAAATCATTAGAGATGCCTCTCCAGTGGTTTAAATCTTTTATGTTATGAATTGAAAAAAAGAAACTAGAGGGAAACCCAAGGGAATTAAGGTGTTTATCGAAGTTTACTTAGAAGCCGAAGAATCATTCTTATCACAAGGACCGCACACACTCACGAGATACATAGTTCGGTTCCGGGTAAGTCCATTGTCATTCGAAAGGTTGCTAATTAGGCGTAAATCTACACGGTATGTAAAGGTTGCTCAAGGTGCTCTCTCGACTAAGTTTACATATGATTTTAAGTTTTGGCATGTTATTGTTAGATTGCATTGCTTGAGGACAAGCAATAGTTCGAGTTTGGGGGTGTTAAGTGTGCAAAAGTCCTATATTTATGCCCTAGTTTAGCTCAATTATTGTTGTTCTTAAGTATAGTTTAGTTGCATTTATTAGGAAAACATACACAACATGCATAGATTAGATATTCTGCCTTATTTGATGAACTTAATTGCTTTTATACAAAAGATACTGCTCAGGCGTGTTTTCTAATTGTGCGCAGGTACCCGCCCAGGCAGATGCCGCCGAGGCAGTAGAAAGGGCAGAAGAGGAGAAGCTAAAAACTGATGGAGGAAGCTGTTAGATCATCTGGATAGCTGATCAAGGAGGAGAGTACCAGAACGAAGAGTTGTGCCAACCCCTGCACACCAACCCAGACCTCTGCCGAGGCAGTCAACAATGTGCCGCTGAGGCAGCAACTCAAGGAAGGGTGGAAAATGCAAAGTTGTATGCGATTGAAAGAGCTCATCAAGCCCGATTTTTGGAGACCATTTGCACGTGCATTGGATACCAACAGATAAAGAAAATCCATGGTCAAAGTCAAGGTGGAAAAAGTCAAACGGGATCTAGGAAGATTTAATGTAAAATTTGTTCTTTTAATGAGTTGTAATTATATTCTAACTAGTATTCTTGCCTTAAACCGACTTAGACCTAGGCTCCTCCCCTATATATATGTAATCGACTTGAAGGAGAAAGAACAAGAGAGATTAGAGAGAAAACTCCTTCTTATCGAAAAACCCTAGTCTCGCCATCCTCCATTATGTTCTAAACCTTCATAGGGCTAAGGGATGGTTGTGGAGTAGTTGTGAGAGTTTTGCTTGTATTTGTTTAGGTTTTCAGTTTTTGCAATAAAATTCAAGGTTTGTTTACTCTTGGTTCTTCATTGTTGCAATCTTTATCGGGAGAGAAGAGGACATCAATCTATTTGTTCAATATCGGGAGAGTTGGACTCACGAAACGAGTAAACACGGTTTTATCCAACCATAGGGTAAAGGTACTTCGGCTTAGGGATAAGTTAGAAGTTCAACGGCTAAGAGAGGCTTCATAATCGGGTTGTGTTCATCCTTAGATTCATGCCGGAAGGTATTATCCAAGACGTGTTCGCCAATAGTAATTCAAGCTTAGGGATAAGAGAAAGTCATTGAAAGGAGCCTTGCCAAACTTTGAATCATCGCTTAACTGCCCAGACAGTCTCATTGGTCTCTACCGAGGCGGGCGCCTGCTGAGGCATAGGCGTGGGCGAATGTTGAAAGTTGTTAAGTTGATCTACAAAACTGTACTGAGACAATGCATTCAATCTCCACACTACGAAGCATTCCACACCGGCCTGAGCCGCCAAATGTATAACGTTAGTGAAAGCCACGACGTCAAAGATCTTAGCCAAAAACTTGTGGTCGTTCAAATCACCTTCAACAACCAAAACACTATGGCCGTTAAGCAAAGATTTCCTAGCCATCTTCAACGAAGAGTCGTAATAGTTATAGAAGTTGTCAAGCCCAACGACCACGTCTCCGCATTTTTTGAGAGCGAGCGAAACGTGTGTACTCACGAAACCAGCCGCTCCGGTCACCAGAACGGACATCCCACCAGAATGATGGATTAGGGCAGAGTTCCTGACTTGTTTTTCCCATTGGATACTGCCCCACGAAGCACTGAAATACCGTCTACCGAAATCAACGAAACTCTAAAAACTTAAATACGACGCCGTCAATGCGATCAAGAAAAGCTCCCATAAAACATGGTGCTGGTGAAAGCGAAACAACGATGGAACTTACAGTTCATATTGTGCCCTCTGTCAATCTTGAACTTTCCCAACCTCGACGGGAACAACTTCTCCTCAAAGGACAGCATTGTCGTACTATTTTTTCAATTTCTAAAACTTTCTCCTTTTTTTCAAAAAGCGGAAATGGATCGAAATTACTTGATAATTACATATTAGAAGGATAAGAAAGAAAATGTGATTTTGCTTTTATTTGTAAATTGGTAGAAAAAGATTGGATTTGAAGAGAAAAGTAGATGTAGAAAAATCAAGGAATTTAGAGTTTGAATTTTCCCTGCACTTGTAAATCGAGGGAAGGTGAAGGGATTTAGAGTTTGAATTTTGTTTTATTTGCTGCTTTATCCACGTGGAATACATTATATTTTTTCAGCTGCCAGATAGATTTCCGTCAACATCTAACGACATCAAACGACTGAGTGACTAAAAATTTACACTTCGAAAACGTAAGTGATCTTACTGGTCATTTTTCAAAATCGGTGACCAACTCTGTATTGAAGGGAAACATAAGTGACCATTCCAATAGTTAACCAAAAAAAGTGAAAATTAAAAAGTTGAAAAGTCAGATAAATAAGGGTGGGAAAATCTGATGTAAAATGACATGTCATTACACTGTTAGTAAATTAATGGAGGAGTGATGAAAAAATTTGATGTATAAAATTCAGTTATTAAATTAAATTTTTTTAAAATTAAGTGACCAAAATAAGAGTGAGATGATAGTTCAGTGATGATATGTATAGTTTACCTTAAAATAAATTAAATGTATTGTATTTTAAAAATAGTGAAAATAGTACGGGATTTTGTTTGGTTTGATTTGATTTGCTTCAACACTAATACGCTCCAGCAATGTACACCGACGCACACACAAAAGAACCACTGTTTTCTCTCTCTTCTTTCCTACTTTTTTTTTCTTTTCATTCTGCTAGAACCCGACGACATACTCCCTGCTGGCAAAGATTCCATCTTTGTGTCCCTTTTCTTTCTCCTACCCTAAAATTTTCCCGAGAAACAATCTTTGTGTTACTTTTCTTTTTCCTATCTCTTATTTGTTTCCTTCATGTAAAGCAGTTTCTATACTTTCCTGGGTCTTTTCTATTTTTTTTTTGTTTTTTTGGCGAAATATGGGATGTTCTAGTTCGAAGTTAGATGATCTTCCGGCAGTTGCTCTCTGTCGGGAAAGATGTAGTTTTTTAGAGGAAGCGATTAAGCAACGTTTTGCTTTAGCTGAAGCTCACGTTGGTTACACGGCTTCTTTGAAGTTATTTGGGCAGTCTTTGAACAATTTCGTCGACCATGATTTTGGAGCTTCTTCGGCGGCGTTGCCTCCTTCTCCTCCGTCTCCTAATAAGCTTAAAAGTAAAGCGGTGGATCCAGTTCAAGACGGGTCGAGTTCACCCAAGAAAGATGTTGTTTCTCACCACCATTCCCATTCGAATTCCGGGTCTCATCTTCACTTCCATTCTGATTCAGATGAAGATAACTCCGACGGGTCTTTACACCATTCTGACCATTCTTCTCCTTTGCACGACGATGGCGGCGGACATATTGAGTATTTGCAACAAAATTACCCCAATTATGGTGCTTTTGAAACTGGGTCTTTCCCCGGTGGGTTTACACATATGAATTTCATGAGGAAGCAGCCAACGCCGTCTATCCTTTATGAACAAAGGCCTGGGAATCCAGAGATAGTTTATATGGGTGAATCTTCATCATCATCTTCTTATCCTTACTCTTACGTAAGTAATAATAATAACAATCCTAGTTCTAGTTCATATCCTTATCCGGGTTACAGAAATTCCGTTGGTTTTAGTAATTATTCTTCTTATTCGGGGCCTGGTTATGAGTCTTCACTGCAACCGTCGTCGACAGAGAAACCACCGCCGCCTCCACCTTCACCTCCGAGAACTTCAGCTTGGGATTTCTTGAACCCTTTCGGGAGTTACGAAAACTACTACCGTCCGTACACACCGACTGCGGATTTGAGGGAGGTGAGGGAAGCGGAAGGGATCCCTGAATTGGAAGATGAGAATTATCAACATGAAGTAGTTAAAGAAGTGCACGGGGATCAGAAATTTGTTGATAGCGGAGGGTATTCCAAATCCCCGGTTGAAGATGAAGCTAGAAAAGTTGTTGGTACTGAAGCAGAGGCTTCGCTTTATCAGGCCAGGCCTAGTGCTGGGGTGGAAAATGATCGTGTGGAATATGAGGTTCATGTGGTGGATAAGAAAGTTGTGAGTGATGAGAGCACCGAGGGCCGCGGTAAAGGCCCTCCAAGGAATGTTTTTGAGGTGGTTAGAGAGTTACAGGTTCAGTTTGTTAGAGCTTCTGATTCAGGGAATGAAATTGCCAAGTTGCTTGAGGTGGGAACACTTCCTTATCAGAGGAAACATGGTAATGATTTTCATTACATTTACAGGATTGTTGTGCTGTTGCTTTTATCTGTTTTCTTTTGTGGATTGGAAAGTTCTAATTTTTGCTATAAATATTGGTTCTTGATTTGCAGCATGATTAGATTGAGTTTTCTCTAATGGTTATATTAACGGTAGGTTTTGGAATTTTCATGCAACAGTTTCCAAGATGTTGCATTTGGTTACTCCTTCAGTATCATTAGTATCATCTCAGCCGTCTACTTCTAAGACCGATGAGTCTTCATCTTCGGCTGACAACACTGATCCAGCTTTTCTAGAATTAAATGAAGAGTTGGCCAGGAAACAGAAAAATCTTTCCTCTACCTTGCAAAAGTTGTATCTGTGGGAAAAGAAACTCTACAACGAAGTAAAGGTATACTGAGCCTTGATGCTGCATTACCTGTTGTTGCACTTGGTATCTGTTTCTTCCCACTTCCCAGCCCTTTACTCCTTTACTCTTTTGAATATCAGATTCATGATAATCTCAAAATGCTTTGTGAACTACTTGATTCATGGCTATTATTATTGGTTTTACATTTGGTTCCTTTCCATCTCAAAATGCAGATGTTTTAGTTTAATTTGTTTTATATTCTGAAAGTTACTGCTCTGAGATATTCACTTTGTTAGGCTTCATGGTGTTAACTTTTGTGCTTTATGATGGATAACATCCTAGCGATTCATGTTTCAACTTGTGTCATTTCTGCATCCATTTTAGGATTCTTTATGATCTCTTTGACTTGGTTATTCCCTGGATGAAGAGCAGCTTTATGCTTCTTCTTTTAGTAGTTCCATAACCTTTTTGATTCTCCTTAACTAGAAGTTTTTGATGCAATGCAGGCTGAAGAGAAGATGCGGGTGGCTTATGACAGGAAATGCCGAAAGTTGAAGCGGCTAGATGAAAGGGGTGCTGATGCTAACAAAATTGATTCAACCCGGCATATGATCAGGAGCCTATCCACGAAGATAAGAATTGCAATTCAAGTTGTTGACAAGATATCTGTGACAATTAATAAGATCAGGGATGAGGAGCTATGGCCACTGCTCAATGAACTGATTGAAGGGTATTATTTCTGCTTGTTCAACTCTTTTAGTTTTTCCATCTCATTATGTATTCTCTACGTGCATTGCTCTTTACTCTTAACTTCCTTAATGAATGTTTTGTTCTTAACTGACATAATTGTATTGTTTAGCCTTGCCATTTGATTGTGTCATTTGATATCTTTAATTAGCTTTTTTAGTCGGAATAGTTTTGCTGTCTTTATTGGTTGCATAATGGCATTGCTTTGGCATTTTATTAATTTGCATTTGTGTTGTTTTACGAATCTCTTGTCCTAGCTGTTGAAGCTTGTAAAAGTGTACGGTGAAGAGTGATGAGAGGTGGATGCCAATCATGGGGGTACTGGCCTGAGAGTTCTTTAAAGGGTATGAAGTGTTAAAGAAAAAATGGAAAGAAGTTAGCAAATGTGCCCCCGATAATAAATTCTACTACAGTTATTAGGACACATTCTGTTGGATCATGTTTTTCTCTCCCTCTCTCTCTCTCTCCCCCCCCCCCCCCCCCCCCCCCCCTTGTGGATTTTTGAAACATTGGCAACTACTAATTGGTGGGTTTGGCCTAAAATGTCTAGTTACCATGTTGAAAGATTGTTATTTGAGTTTCCAGTATGGGGCTTGAGATTATATCTATTGAACTCTAGATAGAATTTGTGAAGAGCCTGTGTCATATTATGCTCTATTAAAGATGCAATATGTACTGAGTTTCGAAGCAACCTTTCATCTCAGTATTTCAAAATGCACCCTCCATCGCTATATATCATTTAAGATAGATATGCAAAACTTTCACACAATCTACACGTTCAAATACACTTTTATGAGAATGTGTTCACAAACTTAACTGAGAAAATTTAATGATCATATTGGTTTTATACCAATTAATTGCTGTTAAAGGGCATTTTACAAATGTTTTTCATGAGGCCCAAGTGAAGCAAATTTCTGTAAATATTGATATCAAATTTGCTTTTTGCTAACTTGATTTTTTTTTCGATCGTTTTCCGGTGTTTTTCATTTCCTTGATTGTACTGAATTTGCTATTTTCCATAACTCCACAAACAATTATTTACTTACCATTTACAATTATATTTTTTGTGCCTTACATTGTTTTCTTGCAATTTCTTTTCCAGGTTAAACAGAATGTGGAAATGCATGCTTGAATGTCATCGTAGTCAATGCCAGGTGATTAAAGAAGGCAAAAGTTTAGGTTCTATTGGATCTGGCAAAAAGCTCAGTGATGATCATCTTAAGGCCACTTTGCAGCTTGAGCATGAACTTATTAGTTGGACTGTAAGATTCGCTAGTTGGATAGGTGCCCAGAAGGGTTATGTCAGGGCTTTGAATAATTGGCTTCTGAAATGTCTTTACTATGAACCTGAAGTGACCGACGATGGAGTAGCTCCCTTCTCACCTAGCAGGGTAGGTGCACCCCCCATATTTGTAATATGTAATCAGTGGTCACAATCAATGGATAGAATATCTGAAAGGGAGGTGGTCGACTCCATGCGGATTTTTGCTATGAGTATGTTCCAGCTTTGGGAACAAGATAAGTCAGAAATGCATCGGAGAATGATGGCCAATAAGGATTTAGAGAGAAAGGCAAGGAGCTTGGATAGAGAGGATCAAAAGTTGCAGAAAGAGATCCAAGCATTGGATAAAAAAATTGTTATGGTCTCTGGAGATGGTAATGGTCTCTCAGTAGCTGGACATGCTGTGTATCAGAGTGACACTAGCAACATTAGTTTGCAGGGTAGCTTGCAACGCATTTTCGAGGCGATGGAAAGATTCAGTTCTGAGTCCTCTGAAGCCTACGAGGAGCTTTTACAACGTGTTAAGGAAAGGTTTGCTCAAGAGCATGAGAGAGTTTCATAGGGCTGTAAGAAAATGAATTGCGGCTATAATTTCAGTCTTGCCGTTTGAGAAATGAAGCTCAAGTGGTGGTTGGACGGATCCTGTAATGCAAAAATTGGCTGGTTGCTCTTCTGTCATAAAAGACTCGGTTAATGATTCACCATCTGCCTCTCCGGTAACAGTACTTTCATATAGGCCTCTGATGCAAAGTGAAGAGAGATCGGAGGGGCAAGTTGGCAGGCCTTGCCAACCGAGAACTGTCGGAGCTTGCCAAGATCCAGAGATATTGATTACATTTGCTCATAAAGATGGCGAGAAGTGAGAACATATCGGTGGTGCCTCACTAGGAGAACTGCAGCTCTAGTATTCGACATCATGCACCGCCTCTTTCATTGAAGAAAATGGGGCATGCTTCTGCAAACAAAAGCAGCCAATGTAGCCAAAACATTGGAGTAATTGGATTACCCATCAGTTTTTCATGATTAAGAGCTTTAAATTTAGGTGGTTGTGAGGATTCCAGAGTGATGCAAGTCACAGGAATACCTACAAATCAAATGCTGTACTATAATGCAATTTTCTTTTCCATCTTGAATTAAATTACATGATTTTTTTATATATGACAGTTTCCAGTGTTACAAACTGCAAATTCTCCAGCCCTTTTCTGCAGTGAACATTGTAGAATATCTAGGGATTGAATTATCATGGCCAGGTTGATCTGATGAGATATTACACTTAGATGCCATGTTTTGTTACTGTACAGAGGACAGCATCTGTGAGTACAGATTCTATGTTTTGACATCCGAAATGTCTCTCAACAACTGTTACAGCCATGGTTAATGCAAAGAAGATTCCATGCCCAGAAAAAAATGAAATAGCATGTGAATCCTGTTATAAGATAAGCGTTAATCCAAGAATAAATAATAAAATAAAATAATATTATTTAAACGAACAGTACAAAATTAAGAAGAATACAACAATATATAAATCAAACCGATTTGAAACCAAAAGAAACGTGTTGAGGCCTGCACGAACGCAGTTTCCTTAAGACAGATTTTCGGCCACTCCTATGGTGCTCGAGTTCATTGGTTGTCTGTCTCCCAGGATACAACAACATAAGATCAACCACAATTGCATTACTGTGGAGATCACGAACTGACCCTTGCCTTCGCCTATCACCGAAAACCACTTGTAAAATCCACAGAGTAAAACAATGAAAATTTTCTGTGGTTTTGAGTTGTGTGAAACTTAGAAGATTTACTCCCTATTTATAGGAGTGTCATGAGGGTATAATTGGAAATTTTGACCTAATGGAGCATTCAATATTAAGAATCAATTGATTCTCCTATAAAGCAATTTCCAAAATTATTATTTGAATTAAAGGTAACTTCTAATATTTACCCTTTTAATTCCAAGATAAAATTTGGCAAATTTATGCTTTTATTTGAGGAAAATTTATTTTAAATTTGGGTCAAAATATCTGCAAGCCCACGAAGGACCAGACCGGTTCAGACATTTGCGTTACCCACGTCGTGCACGTCTGCACATTTACGAACCAACAATTGGTTCCACATTTTCCTCAACAACATTTGAATCAATTTCTTATTCAAAGCTCCAAAATTATCAAATTTTTCCAACAATCCCCCACATGAATGAAATTGATTTAATCAAAAACATTTTGACTC
This sequence comes from Hibiscus tridactylites, assembly GCA_958450335.1. Taxonomy (NCBI): domain Eukaryota; kingdom Viridiplantae; phylum Streptophyta; class Magnoliopsida; order Malvales; family Malvaceae; genus Hibiscus; species Hibiscus tridactylites. The sequence goes on along the minus strand of OY288281.1, from coordinate 65,866,658 downwards.
GATGTGGTGATAGATTCTACGATCGATAGCTGCATAGGATAGGTAGGTGTCCACCCTTGAACCTTCCCTTGTGAAAGTATATTCACTTTACTAGCTGACCAGTAGACATAATGTCCTTGAACTGTTCTGCCGTTTGTGTAAACGATGATATACTTCACACAACTACCTCTCTGACAAGAGTATTAGTTCTCATGGGTATGTCCATATGGCCGTGGACATCGCCTGGTTCTGCAAGAGTTTGAAAGAACTATGCCCAATAGTCTCATTGAAGCGGCCCCACTTCACTCTCACATAGGTGACTTATGTTGCTTGACTCACAAAAGCACACATTGGTCATTAAAAGCATTGCTTAGCCTAAACCACTTTGATCACCGTTTACATCATAGGAATGGACTTGGGGATAAGAGCCCCTACAGTGACCGCACAGGTCTATGCAATTAGGTTGTCCCTTTGAACCTAGATCTTGGGATCTCCAGTCAACTAGGTAGGGTTTTCCTTCACATAGCACCTTAAATTTACATGGGCTTTAGTCTCATTCCTTTAGATGTTTTCTCAACTTGATCTCAATTTAACCCTTTGGTTAATGGATTCACAATGTTATTCTTTGATTTCAAAAAATCAATAGAGATAATTTCATTTGAGATCAGTTGTCTAACGGTATTATGTCGACAACGTATATGTCTCGACTTACCATTATATACAAAGCTCTATGTCCTACCTATTGTGGGCATTGGCTTTGGTCGTTCAGGAATATCCTCCAAGAAATTTCTAAAGTCATTCGACTTCTTTTCTAGACTTGTCTAGAACTTCAAAATCAGATTCTATTATGGATTTGATTATAACCATTTTTCTTGAGGATTTCCATGACACGGTTCCTCTTCCCAAAGTGAAGACATATCCTCTTATGCCTTTGATATCTTGAATATCAGATATCCAATCGCATCGGAGTATCCTTCTAAATAGAAGAATCTCTGGAATAATGCAATTCATAATCTCGAATATATCTAAGATATCTCAATGCCCTCACAATTGCTTTCCAGTGATTTTCACTTGAATTGCTTGTGAATCTACTTGAACTGCTCACAGTAGAAACAATATCTGGTCTATTGAATCTACTTGGTCAACACTTTGGTTTTTGTTCTTGGACAAAAGTTGGCATGTATTTATTGGAGTTCTGGCTATGCCGGAAACATCCTTGCCAAACTTCTCTTGTCCGCGTAGTGTGACTACGTCAATATGAGACCTTCAAGTGATTGTTTGATTTGGATGCCCAAACTCAAATATATTAATCTTATATTTTTCATGTCAATCTTGAATTTGACAAGTCTTTGGTACGTTTACCATTTTATTGTTGCTTCCAACAATGAATATGTTATTAACATACAAACATAGAATAATATATCCAATGTTAGTAGTTTTGACATATACACATTTGTCACACTCAATTATCTTGAAGTCGTTTGTCATCATGACATTATCGAACTTCTCATGTCTTTTCTTTGGTTCTTGTTTAAGTCTATACAAGGACTTCACCAACCCACATACTTTTCTCTCTTGACTTGAAACTACATAACCCTCAGGTTGTTCCATGTATATTTCTTCATCAAGATCTTCATTTAGAAAAGCTCTTTTAACATCTATTCGATGTACGTCTAGATTTCGCAAAGCGACAATTGTAAGTATCATACTTATGGAGGTTATCTTTGATACATGTGATTATGCATCGAAATAGTCAAGGCATTCGTTAACCTTTTATTACCAATCTGGCCTTATACTTATCAATTGTTCCATCTACTTTCATTTTCCGTTTGAAAATTCATTCAAAATTTAGTGGTTTAATTTACAGAGAAAGATCCACTAATTCTCACGTATGGTTTTGCATGATGGAATCAATTTCACTCTTAATGACATCCTTCCATAAGATGCTTTTAGATGAATGTATAACATCATTATACGTTTGAGATTCAACCTCTAACATAAAATTTAGAAAAATGATCCAAAGAATTTTTCTACCCTTGCTCATTTACTTCTTTGCGGCTCTATTTCAAGCTCAAACCCTTGTTGATCATTTGAGTCATCTTTATCGATAATCTCCGAAGTTCGTTTCATTGAACTTTGACCAACTTCCCTAGCTTTACAAGGGAATACATTTTCAAAGAAAAGTCATCCTTTGCTTCCATTATCGTATGCTTGTGAATCTTAGGGTTCTTCGATTCATACACAAGAAATCGATATACATTGCTATATTTTATATAGCCAATGAAAATACAATCGACCATATTTAGGGAGCTATTCTCAGTTGCTTTAGTAATGAGGTCATTACCTTTGCAAGACACCCCCACATTTTCAAGTAGTTGTAGGAAGGTTTAATTACCTTCCATAACTTATATGGTGTCTAGTCTCTTTAATTACGGAAAATCTTGTTTAAAAGGTAATTAGCTTATAGAACAACTTCCCCCACATGTTAGGCACATTATAGTACCAACGTTACTCATATAGAGCTTCTCCTCATCTTAAACCTTTAATTAAGTTTGAGATTCAACATCATGCTCATAGAGAACAATTTTCATTATAGCTTCATCTTTACATTATTTTTGTGCTATCATCAATGAAGGTATAAACATATTCCTTCAGCCAATATGTTGTCATATCACTTGTTATGGCAATAACATTGCACTCGTTGAAAGTCTATAGTCTAAAGACTTGTTCCTCATCTTATGGCAATTGAAGCATTTTTTTTTCATAAAATTTTGCTTCTAGAACACACCGCCCAATTTACGGTTTGAAGTCGTTTTTGACTTCTAAAACTTTTGCCATGATAATATTTATCTTAGCAATATTACCTTAGTAACATTTGAAGGTGGTAACAATATTTACCTTATCCTCTCTAATAATAGGAGGATCATCCTTCAGATATTTAACTAGGTTTATCATGGTCAATTATGCAACATCTTTTGTTGCCATGTATGAAATTCTTTCCAATAAATTTCACTGATTTTTCCATTGTGTCACGTAGACACAATCCAGAACCAAGAATTATGAATCTGTTAAACGTTAGGAATTTAGTCAAAGACTAAAACCAGAACGAGAAACATAATTTCTAACTTTTGTTAGATGACGGAAATTTAGTAAACTAAACCCCAAACAAAAGTTCACACGGTATTAATAGAAAGAACAATAATAAACAATGCACCAGGTATGTAACTTATGAAAGAGAGGTGGTGCACTAGGCACGCTTAAATACCAAGTCTCTCAAAGAACCAATCCTAGACATGCATTTTTAAATTTTCTTTCAATCACCGTTTATAGATTTTATTCTTGAAATCATTCCAAGCATGGATGATCAATCAGAATTACTACCTTTGATTCACAACAATTTTAGAATCTTCCATTTATGGTCCAACGACCCTCTCGATTCTTTAGCCATTTTTAAACACTGTGCACTTCATAGCATGCATCAGAATAGGCTTTAAGAATTTAATTTTGACATAGAGAATCAAGTTCTTCTATGCTTTGATTCGAGACCTCAGTCAGAATCAGCGCTCTAAATTTGGTAACCAGTGTTACTTTCCGAAATAAATTCACCAATTTATTTCCAAAATAAAATCATACTTGATAATAAATTTGAGTTATTTTTTTTTTCAAAATAAATTCACCAATTTATTTCAAGGTTGAATCATTCTAGATTCTCACTAAATTAAATCCAACGATTTATTTCCCTTAACAAGTTAGAATCAACACACGATTCTAGTACAGAAAATAAATTTAATAATTTATTTCCTTTTACACAAATTTAATCATATTTGATTCTTACAGAAATAAATTCGATGATTTATTTTTCTTAACAAGTTAGAATCAACGAATGATTCTAGCATAGAAATATATTTAATGATTTATTTCCTCTTACAAAAATTGAATCATATTTGATTCTTACGGAAATAAATTCAAAGATTTATTTTCCTTGCAACGTTAGAATCATACAAGATTCTCTTGAAAATAAATTTAATGATTTATTTCCTTTTCCAAAATTAGAATCAACACAAGATTCTAACGAAGAAATAAATTCAGTGATTTATTTCTCATATATCTTTTGTTAAATATTGGGATTAGTAGCACTAAAGCCCAAACCAAAGATATCAAGGCAACAAAATCAAAGAAATTGATCCTTTAATTTTTTTTATTCTTGTTTTGGAAAGATCACATAAATCCGTTAAAACGACAGAAATTAATTCCTGAAACGAATTATTTACGAGATCTTTGTTTCCACAACAATCACGATTTCGCTTGAATATTCTGTTCGTCTCTATAAAATTTCTCAAAAGAAATTGTTAGTACAAAATAAAAACCACATAATTTCCAAAAAAACAAAGGATCATAATTAAGACAAAAAATGTGACAAAGTATAATTTATATACATGCCATATTTAAAATGTCCACGTTATAAGGTAACACTATCATAATAATATTATTTTCAAAAATGTTTAAGGAATATTTTATTAGTACCTTAACAATGTCATAAAAAAGTATAATTATGACATAAATCATACCATATTAAAAGTCAAAATTTAATATGGAATATTACCTTACTAATACCATAATTTATGGTTTTAAAAAAAATCATATAAACAAGAAAACTTATTAAGGAATATTTAAATTACCTTACTAATCGAATATTCAAATGTTCTATCTCAAGAAATACCGCTTGCATCGTGTTGAATCCATGATATTGGTGATCTCAACGTTTCTTGACTTTGGGCATTCACTTTTTCTATGCGTGAAATTTCCTCATCGTGTGAATCATTGCTTTAGATACAATAATCTGTTCGTCTTGGATTAAAACTGAGAATCTGTCTTAAGATTGTTATAAGATAAGCGTTAATCCAAGAATAAATAATAAAATAGAATAATATTATTTAAACGAACAGTACAAAATTAAGAAGAATACAACAATATATAAATCAAACCGATTTGAAACCAAAAGAAACGTGTTGAGGCCTGCACGAACGCAGTTTCCTTAAGACAGATTTTCGGCCACTCCTATGGTGCTCGAGTTCATTGGTCGTCTGTCTCCCAGGATACAACAACATAAGATCAACCACAATTGCACTACTGTGGAGATCACGAACTGACCCTTCCCTTCGCCTATCACCGAAAACCACTTGTAAAATCCACAGAGTAAAACAATGAAAATTTTCTGTGGTTTTGAGTTGTGTGAAACTTAGAAGATTTACTCCCTATTTATAGGAGTGTCATGAGAGTATAATTGGAAATTTTGACCTAATGGAGCATTCAATATTAAGAATCAATTGATTCTCCTATAAAGCAATTTCCAAAATTATTATTTGAATTAAAGGTAACTTCTAATATTTACCCTTTTAATTCCAAGATAAAATTTGGCAAATTTATGCTTTTATTTGAGGAAAATTCATTTTAAATTTGGGTCAAAATATCTGCAAGCCCACGAAGGACCAGACCGGTTCAGACATTTGCGTTACCCACGTCGTGCACGTCTGCACATTTACGAACCAACAATTGGTTCCACATTTTCCTCAACAACATTTGAATCAATTTCTTATTCAAAGCTCCAAAATTATCAAATTTTTCCAACAAATCCAACATTTTCTAAGTTCAAATTACAATCAAATTATACGTGCAAAATTTTTTACAATAAATTATAATTCTATATATGCAAACATTAAAAGGTAGATATGAATGCTAGATAGAATCTTTATATTTATAGAAGAACCAACCATCATTTTTATAAATCTAGCATTTGAAGATATGAATCTTTCAAAATTATATTAGTCTCAACCTTTAAGAAAACGAAGCTGGAAACCAACTACCATTACCACCCTCTTTTATTTATATATTTCCCAAATGTCAATGTTTATAGTAAAATACTGAATTTTGGACCCAACATGTTTGAACACTTTAAGCTTTGGTCCGGCAAATTTAGGAGAATAATTCAATTGAAATCTAATATTTGAAAAAAAATACGGTAAAATTTACAGTGTCGGTAGGGAAAACACCATGTGCAAAACGCGTCTTTTTTTTATATAATTTTCGATGGCAGGACGATCAACATAAAACCAAGCGGCTCAACTGCTGCCTTGCTAGCCTTATGCAACTAGCTTGTCAGCCTTAATCAGCCGGGTTCAACTGACCGCAGGACGCCACTTTTAGGTGGCGTCGTCCTGCCATGCATGCATGCACCAGCTTTTACGTGAAAGTTGGTAACAGCTGAATAAACTTTTTTTTCGATATTGTATATAGGTAAATTTGAGAGAATAATCCAATTGGTATTTGAAATATGGGGTGGGTTGAGAGAATTTTAGAGCAATACGCTAAAACCTATAGTACCTGTGTGGAAGATAGGGATGTAAAAAGTTGACTCGACTTGGAAACCCGACTGAAACCTGCTCGAGTCAGAACCTGATTTGACCCGAAGATTTGATGACCCGAACCCGATCTGTAACCGACTGTTGTTGACTCGAACCCGAATTTGACCTGTTACTGTAGTAACCGAACCCGATCTGCGTCCGACTGAAAACGACCCCGAACCCGAATTGGACCTGTTACTGTGGACCTGAAACCCGACCTACGTCCGACTGAAACGAACCCGAACCCGAAGCCGACCTGGCAGATAACCGAATTTACCCGACTGAATTGACCCGATATCCGATTTTACCCGACCTGAAATGAACTCGACCTGTTTTTGGACCCGACCTGTTTTTGAACCCGACCTGTTTTACCGACCCGACCTGTTTGAACCCAACCTGTTAATTGACCCGACCTGCTTTGAACCCGACCTATTTTTAACCTGAACTGATATTGATCTGACTTGATATTTACCTGATATATAGTTGAAGAAGTCTACAATTTGATAAATTTAAAGTGTTGATAAATGTAAAGTATTAATTTATTAAATTAATTTAATACTAACTCGTTCAATATAAATTATTTGTGAAGTTTAATAAAAATTAGCATACTTAAATTTAATTTATTAAAAATATTAAAAATTTAAAAGTTTTATTAAATTTAATAAGTTGTGATGGATGAATTTAAAATAAATTATTTAAAATTTAAATCAATTTATTAATGGTGATCATTAAATTTAAAAAAACTTTTATTAAAAAATTTAATTATAACTATTAAAATAATAAAAAGTATTTGTTAGTTTAGGGAAAAGTTTTTTTTGAATTAATGGGGGAAAGTTTTTTTGATTGATAGGAAATTATGGAGGGTTTTGACACCATATCAAACAAAAATAAAATTGGGGGGGGGGGGGATTTTACCGCCAGATGAAAGTGTGGTGGGGGAGGGGGGAAAATTTGCCGCCAATATGAAACAAGATTGAGAGGGGAATTGAGATTTTTTTATTTAGGGTTTATTATCCTTTAGGTCCTTCCTTAATTAGATGGTTAGAGTTTAAGTTTTTTAGGTTTTAGTTTATTTTTTTTAGTCTTAACTTTTGGTTTAGTTTCTTTAAATTTTATTTAATTAGGCCATGCTTCATAAATTAATTAATTATTAAGCTTTTTGGTTTGCTTTAAATTTAATTTGGTCCTCGTATAAAGATTTGGTAAGTAATTAGGTTTAATAATTTTATTCATTTGTGATTTGGGCTCTAATTAATAATTTAGTTTTAATTTATTTTTAAATTTGTCCTTTTACGTTTCAATTTATTTTGTTTGTTAGATTTATGGGTTTATGTTTAGGGTTTAAGAGTAAGTGTGTCAAGTTGATTGCTTGGGGCTATGAGATTAGTTCAGGGATTATGTGATTATGTTTGCACTCTAATTATTAGTGAATAGTGTTTGTAAGATTTAGATATTCATGTTTGGGGTTTAGGGGTAAATGTGTCAACTTAATTATTTGTGGTTATGAGATTAGTTTAAATATTAGGGGATTAAGCTTGTACTCTAATTATTAGTGATTATAAGATTTAAGAGTTGAGGTTTATGAGCATTGTTTAGGGGTATACATATATACATACAAATATGTATGTTCTAGTATATATATATATATATATATATATATATGCATACTAAAACTTACTTACATACATGTATATATATACTAAAACTTAAATACATGCATATATATGTATTTTAGTATGTATGTATACATGTGTGTTTTAGTATATACATATGCATATGTTTAATTAATTATAACAATACATGTATATGTATATATCATAATATATGTATATTTATATGTATATGTGTATATATATAGATATAAATTTTATTCATTTTTAATATGGTAATATTTTTATTCATTTTATTCCCTAAAATTTTATTTTCCATAGAAAGTTACCCTTATTATTTTTTAATTTTTGTTATTTACTTCAATATTTCAGATATAAATCATTTGATGATATTTTTGTTCATTCTAGTGCCTAATATTGAGACTAAAATGTATGTAAGTATGTATGTATGTACCTATCAATGTATGAACCCTAAACCCTTAATGGATTTTCTCTTAACATGGAACCATAAACCCTAAAAATCATAAACCCTAAACATTAAAGCCTAATGTATGCAAGTATGTATATATGTACTTATCTATGTATGAACCCTGAACCCTTGATGAATTTCCCTAAACCGTACACCATAAACCCTAAACCCTAATGTATACAAGTATGTATGTATATATCAATGTATGAACCCTAAACCATTAATAAAATTTCCCTAAAACCTAAACCCTTTAAACCCTAAACCATGAATCATCCAATGTTTTATAATTTTAATTTGATATTTATGTTCATTATAGCCTTTAAAACTTCATTTCTATTCTAAATTGACCCATACTAATTGTTTCTTTAATTAGTCCAATAATATATAATTTTACTTTGACATTTTGTTCATTTTAGTCCTTAAACTGTATTTGTATTCTAAATTGACCATTTTTTATTTTTTAATTAGTCCGATGTTTTATAATTTTAATTTGATATTTTGTTCATTCTAGTCTCTTAACTTTATTTTAATTAGTCCGATATTTTATAATTTTAAGTTGATATTTTGTTCATTCTAGTCCCCTAAACTTTAGTTCAATTCCAAATTGACCCTTATTTATTGTTTTTTTATTTCATCTGATGTTTTATAATTTTAATTTGTACTTTGTTCATTCTAGTCCCTTTAACTTTATTTCAATTCCAAATTGACCCCTATTCATTGTTTTTTTAATTCGTCCAATGTTTTATAATTTTAATTTGATATTTTCATCTTCTAGACCCTAAAACTTTATTTATATTCCAAATTGACCCACATTTTTTAATTTGTCAAATGTTTTATTATTTTAATTTGATATTTTCTTCATTCTAGTCTCTTAACTTTATTTTAATTCCATAATGTCCCCTATATATATTTTAATTCATCATGTTTTATAATTTTAATTTGAAATTTTGTTCATTCTAGACCCTAAAACTTTATTTTTATTCTAAATTGACATCTACTTATTGTTATTTTAATTACTCTAATTTTTATACTTTTAATTTGATATTTTTGTTCATTATAGTCCCCAAAATTTTATTCTTATTCCAAATTGACCCTTTTTCATTGTTTTTTTTTAAATTTGTCTAATGTTTTATAATTTTAATTTGATAATTTTGTTCATTATAATCCGTGAAACTTTATTTTTAATCCAAATTGACCCCTTTTCAGTATTTTTTAATTACTCCAATGTTTTATAATTTTAATTTGATATGACTTTAAATAATTAACTCCAAATCAATGATGATTGACGAAGGCCAACCTAAAGTCTATCGACTACTTATACGGTTGTACCAAACTCAAACTCAATACGAATTTCAATCATAAAAATACCCCGACCTGAATTACCCGACCTGAAACTACCCGACCTAAAATTACCCGACCTGAAATGCACCCGACCTGAAATGCAACCGACCTGAAATGAACCCGACCTGAAATGGACCCGACTTGAAATGGACCCGACCTGAAACGGACCCGACCTGAAATGGACCCGATCTGAAATGGACCCGACCTGAAGTGTATCCGAACCCGAATTAACCTGTCAATTATCTGCTTCGGACCCGACCCGTTTTGACCCGACCTGAAATGAACCCGACCTGAAATGGACCCGATCTAAAATGGACCCGACTTGAAATGGACCCGACCTGAAATGGACCCGCACCCGACCCGAGTCGAGTTAAAATAGAAAAATGACCTGAAATGACATGTACCCGATTTTACCCGACCTGACAGTACCCGACCTGAAACCCATCCGATTACCTGTTTTTACATCCCTAGTGGAAGACACCATGTGCAAATTCGTCTTCATTTTTTTTTTATATTTTTCGGCCACTTCCTAAAATATATACAACATTTATAATAAAAAATAAAATTCAGATGTCACCAGCTTTCTCGTAAAAACTGGTGTTGGATGTATGCAATGCAGGAAGACGCCACCTAAAAATGGCGTCCTGCCACCACCCCTAATTAAAGATGCCTGCATTAACTTGCAGCTGAGTCACTACCTTAGCTCTATTAAGCCTGTAACGTGACCTGTAGGTGGCCTCCTGCCACCAGTCAATTTAAAAAATAAAAACAATGCAAGACATAGTGTGGAGGTGGCGCCTTCTCCATCGACGCTATAAATTTTAGGGTAAAGTACACAAACGGTCACTGGACTTTGGTAAAAAAAATAAAATGGTAATCAAACTTTAAAAAATCACAAAATGGCAATTAAACTTTATGTTTTATAACAAAATGGTAACTAGACGTTAAACCCCGTTAAGTCTCTATTATAAAATTTAGTATAATAACACATTTAGTCCTTCATGTTTATACATCCAATCAATTTAGTCCTTATTCAAAACAATACACTAAATTTAGCCCTTGTTATTTACACATTCCTTCTTCCATGGATACCAAGTGCATGGCTTCATCTTCTTCATTGACACCCAAAGCTCCAATAAAAACTGCCACAATAATCTCCAAGTCTGCAATTCTTAGGCAAAGACAAGACAGAGTTTGCATCAAGCTCAAGATGTATGTATGACTTCTCCCTTTGGATTTTCACTTACAATTTCATTAGGACTAGGAGTATTTTCCTCTATACATGAACACCAGTTTTCTTATCCACGTTTTTTGAGGGGTTGGTCTTAGAAGCAAGAAACTTCCTTGTTGTCGCTAATGGTTGCAGAAGAAGAAAACCCCATGGAAGAATCACAAAATTCACGTCACAAAAGAAGGAGAAAGTGTTGTAAAACTGGGAGAGAAGGTTTCTGTTAATGGAGGTGGAAAAAAAAGAACCATAACAGGGGCGGTTGCTCTTATTATTGTCACCAGTATTGGATATGGGATTCTTGCTCTCCCTCAAAAGGCCTCTCTTGCTGTAAATTACTTTCAATTTCCTCCTCTGTGTGTGACTTTTAAGATAGAAATTAAGTTTATAAGCCTCTTTTTACACTGCAGAGCATGGTTCCAAGTTCAATATCCTTAGTAGTTTGCTGGGCATTTTTACTAATTGAGGCAATTTTGCTCATTGAAATAAATGTTGGTTTAAGAAGAAAGAGGAAGGAGGAGGAGGAATGAGGTGAATTGGAGGTCATTTCCATAAGGACAATGGCACAACAGACACTTGGGGATTGGGGTGGAAATTTGGCTACTGTTACCTATGTTTTCTTGGGTTACACTTCTATGATTGTTTATAGTTCTAAATCTAGGGACATCCTTTTCCATTTGGTCAATCTTCCTGAACCAGTTTTCGGTATAAAACACCTATGTCCGATGCATTTTCGGACATGAACATGAGAATATGATCCTCTAAATACATGAAAACATACAGGAGTTTGGTACTAAACCCCGTATCCGATATTCACTCTATTAAAGCTATGCGGATAACGCCATTGGCACGGGATGAGGTACAGCAGGAACCAGACAAACCCTCAGCACTGACAAATTGGTGGGGGAAAAAACCAGAACCAGATTCACAGCAATGGCAATGGTGGTCACTCCAACACTTTTAGTCGCAACAACAGTTTCAGGTGTCTTCTCTATTGCTACAGATATTGCTGTAAGTTAAAACTGAAGCCATTCAATAACACATCTGAATCCACATTTGGATGCCATTTTTCTTTTCATTTCAAAGGTGTTAGGAAGTAGAACTTTAACCACTAAGTTTCACAAAGCATCGATGTAATCGAAAACTCGAGGTTCGCTTCATTAGTTTGATCACATTGACGTAGGGGGTTACTGTATGACGGTGTTGCATGGAGTTCTTCCACCAGCAATGGCTTTGTCTATGAAAACCAGAGGGGAGGGCTCCAATGAGAAGGCATTAACAAAGGCTAAGCCTGCAATTTTTGGAGTTGGATTATTTGCTTGTGGTTTAGTTGGGGAGCAAATTCTACATGATTTCTTGGCATTGCAATTCTGAGAAAAATGATAAACACATGCCTGTATTAGTTACAAGTGAGTTAGTGGTTCATCTAGGCCTTTGGAATATGTTAAAAGGTTGTTTCATAACGTGTTTGTAATTGTAGGGTGAGCTTTACTCGGTAAACTTGCTAAATTGACCCAAATTTATCTCAATCGATTTCGGTTGATTGGATTAATTTGTAATTTGTAAAAATAATGAAATCAAATTGAACCAACTTTAAGGAGTATTTGTTGATTCGATTTAAAAGAAAAAATGATTTAAAATATTCGAGTATTTCAAGTTATTCGAGTTGACGAGTCATATTTTACAACTCAAACTTTATTTGAAATTTTTTCGATTCGAGTCGAGTTTTTGAGTTCCTATAAAAATTTAATTGTAATTATTTATCATGTTATCATACTTTGGAATTTTGCTTTAAGGACCAAATTGAAAGAATGCGTAAATAACGAGGGTTAAATTTAGTGAATTGTTTTGAATTAGGACTAAATTGATTGAATGTATAAATATGAAGGGTTAAATATGTTATTATACCAAATTTTATAACAGACACTTAACAGGATTTAACGTCTAGTTACCATTTTGTTATAAAACATAAAGTTTAATTGTCATTTTGTGATTTTTAAAAGTTTAATTATCATTTTATTTTTTTTACCAAAATTCAGTGACAATGTACGAAACCCTAAATTTTACCATATTTCTTTAAAATTTTTCTTACCCACCCCATATTGAAATCTAATATTTAGAACAAATACAGAAGAATAAAAACATTTTACTTAAACCAACACCAGCTTTTGCCAAAATTTCAACTAAAATTATAAATCTAAGTTTTTCCTGTAGAATCAAAGCAGACTTTTACAGAAAATGAATGAAATAAATAAAAATAAAAAAATACATGGAAGGAAATCATAGAGATATTTCTATGAAGAAAAATAAAAAGAAATGATTTGAAAATAAAAGAAAACAATGAGAAGAAGCTGAAAGTGGACTGAAAAATGAAAACAAAGAAGGAATGAACGGCAGCAGCAACGTAAGAAAATAGGTAAAGAAAACTTTAAATAAGAGGGTAAGCTATACTAGATCTGACTAAATTATTATTACTGACTTAAAAATATCATCGAATTATAAAAATGTTAAAATTTAACATTGAACTTTATTTTTTGACTTGTTTATGCCACACTAATGTTAACTCTTAACAGAATCGTTAACTCAAAACGACGTCGTTTTGATGCGGTTATTTTAAAGTTTAATTTAACACAAAACGATGTCATTTTGCTGAAGGAAAAATAATAAAACTCATGCACTTAGAGAGATTTAAACCCAATACCTTCAAATACAAAAGGTAAGTCTTAACCATTAAACTAACATAAGACTATATAATATTTTACTACAAATATTATATATATCAAAGCTACTCTTGAGATTAATTCAAATTATTTTATGAAATAAATAATACTACAAATAATATAAAATATATTATTTATAATATAAATATATTATTTAAAAAAACACCCAAAATATTCATGACAATAATGTATTTATATTATAAATAATATATAAAAATCTTAAGCCCTATACTTCAAACCCCAAAACTCAAAACTCAAAACCTTAAATTTTGGATTTGGGATTTATGTTTAGGGATTGTGCTTTATATATATTAATTGTATGAATATTTTGGGTTTAAAAAAAAATATAGTTATATATATATATTAATATATAGTAAAATAATATATTTTATATACTAATAGTATTTATAGTATTATTTTTGTATAAAATAATTTGGTTGAACCAGACAGATATGTTTATATTATTTAAATAAAAATATATTATTTTTATATATTATTTATAATATAAATATATTATTTTTTAAAAATCCAAAATATTCATAAAATCAATATATTTATATTATAAGTAATATATAAAAACCTCAAATACTAAGATTTAAGATTTAGGGTTTATGGTTTAAGGTTAGAAGTTTAGAGTTTATGGTTTCTGATTTTTTATGAATATTTATAGTTTAAATATATTATTTGTATGAATATTTTGGGTTTGTTTTTAAAAATAAAAAATAAAAAAATATATTTATATTATTATTATATATATTGGTCTATATGTAAATAATATATTTTATTTATATATTAATATTATGTATTATGCATTTCATAAAATAATTTGAATTAATCTCAAATATTGTTTGACATATATAATATTTGTGGTAAAATATTGTAACACCCGCGTCTTAGGCCTAGGAGTTAACCGAGTTTCAGTCGGGTTAAATAAATAGTTAATTAAAACAACTCAACTTCAAATAGTGACCTAATTAAGTTTAATTTAAAAAGAGGAGGACTCATAATGTAATTTACCCAAACTATTTGAAAAAGGATGACAACTTTTCCATATTGTCATCTTTTTCCCCTTTCTTCCCTAAACCCATGTAAAACTCCCCCTCCTCTCTTTCAAAACCTCTCAAATAGCAAATCACTATTCCATTCATTTTCAACTTCAATCCAAGGGCTTTTTGAAAGGTAAAGTCATTTTCTTAATCTCCTCTTTACCCTTTATTTAACCATTGTCTTAGATTTCAAAAATATGGAAATTTGGAAATTAGGGTTTATGTTGAAAATTGGGTTTTAATGGGGTTTTTCAATTTGTCTTAAGAAATTGTGTTGGGGTTTTTGTTAATCATGCTATAGTACACAACATATATGAATTTGGTTAATTTTGGGTGAAATTTCGTAGTGGGTCTTTAGGGCAAATTTTAGGGTGTTAAAATTTGGGTTTTTGGTAAGTTTAATGTTGGAATTGAAGGGCTGATGGTCTACCTATGTTAGGAGGGTGATTTGGGGTGTTTTGGAAGTCATTTGGGTGCTTGGAAATGGGTATTTCAGTCCTTGGTAGTGGGAGTCCGAAAATTGGGTTTTGGAGGTGTTATGTGGTTTGGAAATTTGAAGAAATTGGGTTGTGTTTTGCAAAGTAGATTGATGGTTGAATTAGCATTGAATTGAGAAGTAATGTATGGGTTTTGTTTGACTAGAAGCAAGAGGAAACGTAGAAGAGGCTTTGGGACCGAATCCGGGAAGTTGAAGGTGATTGCTTGCTTGGTCGTCGAGCTTGGAAGCTTAGGTGAGTGGTTGTTTGCTTTTAAAGGTTTTAAAATAGTTGGTTCGAGTATGGACTAGGTTGGGCTTGGTAGACCCACCTAGAGTTAGGATTAGGGTGGTAGCCTAATCCTAAACTTGATCTAGAGCCTTTGGTTGAACTCACTATATGGTTTTGTATGTCTCGTATAAATTGTGGTATGAATGTCTATGTATATTGCTTTATACATGTGAAATGAGATTGGACTTATGATGCTTGAGACATGCATAATGATGGTTGTTGGTGAATATGTGCTAAGCACAAGGTTAATGAAATGAGTAATGTGAAGTGAGTAAATATTGGCACTAGTAAACTTGGATACAAATGATCGATCATTAGGATGTTAGTGTGTACACATGAGTCTAAAGTTGCGCGTGGCCTTGGTGGCATTGAGTCACCAAGGAGGAGTACGGGTTTGCCCGGAATTGTATTTAAATATAGTCGGTGATGAGTGGAATCCCATCGACGGGGCGTGAGGATGAGTGGAATCCCCTCCGCGAGGCCGGTGATGAGTGGAATCCCACCGCGAGGTAATGTGGTTGTTGGATATGAGTTTCCAACATGTCTATCCGCGTATTCGGGTCTTAACTAGGTGCCAATGTTGTTTGATGTGTATATCAAAATGTTGAGGTTTATGATCTTTGATGGATGCTTGTGTATGTTTACATGTATCATGGAAATTGAGCTTATGATCCTGACATTATTATTGCCTTTTGCTCATGTATATATCTTGTGGACCTTTGGTATGTTTGTGTATTACCTTGGCTAGATCGTGCTCGGACCCTGCAATGTTGAGGTTTGTTTTTAGAGCTTACCCTCACTAAGCATCATTGCTTACGCTCTCTTTGTTCAACATTGCAGATCCTTAGTTCGTGGGTTGCTCGGGCAAGTGGAGGGCCTCCAAGTGTGGTTTTTGGACTTGAGTTCATCAAGTATGGATTTTTATGTTAGACTTGTAATAGTTTGAGCAATGGGACATGTATGTTGTGTTGGTTGTTGTTGGTTATTAGGAGCATGTTTGGACTCCTTAGTATCTTGCTTTTGCATGGTTGTGTTGCCTTGTCGAATGTTAACCCATGCCTAATTGCTTACTTGAATGTTAGCCTTATGCCTTAGGAGTTTATATATGTTTTTGAATGATGTTGATTGGATGCATGTTCGTGGGATGTTGCCTTAGTATTAGACATGTCTAAACCTTGTTAAAGCATGATAGTATTGATGGTAAATCTTGAGTTTAATTGGGTTGATGTCATGATGTGTTTTGGTGATGTTTTGGGGCACCTTTGTGCCTCAAAACAGCAAAATCGTGTCTGCAGACAGGGGGTGTTTCGGAACGGTTCCCCCTGTTCCGGAACGGTCCCTGTGTAAATGGCCTGCCGTTTCGAAACGGATGAGGGTCGTTTCGGAACATTTTCGCTACTGGAATTTTGAGAAATTGGCGAGATGAAGCCATTCCGAAACGGGCCTCTGAGGTTCCGAAACGGTCAAATCTCGTTGACCACGAGATATTGACCGTCAAGGTCGTTCCGATACGGGTCTCCCCTATTTCGGAACGGTCACCTTATGGTTGACCCTGGCCTGTTGACTAAGTCAAGGCGTTTCGGAACACCCTAGAGGCGTTCCGAAACGGCCTGCTGCAGAATATTAAAATGAGTTGTTTAATTGTTGAGTTGGTCGATGTTTGATGATATGATTGTATCCTTCGCTGCTGTGCCACACTTAGGTCTTAATTATGCATGTAGACAAGATAAGATAAAAAGAAATTCTTGGGTCGTTAATCGAGGGGAAATCTTAACGGATTTCGCTTCGGTTTTCCCCGTGTGGCCCACTCGGACCGGTCATCCGACCAGACCGGGACGAGGGGGTTACACTTGTTGGTATCAGAGCCTAAGGTTACCGAGACCTTGGGCAGGTAAGTGAGGTAAGTTCAAGTTTTTAAATTGAATTGCACGGTGTTTGCTTTTTTTGCAAGAATGGTTGCTTGTGTGACAAGTATGCTAATTGTTTTATTTTAAAGCATGTGTGTGTGGGTCCCATTGCTACTATTACATTGGAAAAATGATTTTTTTTAAGTGAGGGAACATACTTGGACACTTGGAAGCCTTGCCTTGCTAACCCAGCTTGTGTATTTTGTTGTTGTGGTTGTAGTTAATATCTGTGAGAGCAATGTCTAGACCGAGGGGTAGACCGAGGTTGGTTCGTCAGGAACCGCGAGTTGTGGCTCCTGTTGAGCCGGTAGTTGGTGCGGGGGCTCACATAGAGGGACCGGGGGCCGCGGGAGTTGGCGCTCCTCCACCACCTCCACCACCACCACCTTCTCCACCTGGAGTTGGGGGCGAGGATGGAGCCGGAGGAAATGGACCTCAAGGTGGCCAAGGTGGCCAAGGTCCAGCTGGAATTGACATGACTCCGCTAGTGCAATCAATAGCGGGAGCGTTCCAGGCCGCAGTTGCGGGAGCTCAGGCTGCAGCTCAGCCTAGGTGTGATGATGCCAGTTTACCTTTGGAGAGGCTCCGTAGCTTAGGGGCCGAGGAGTTTAGAGGATCTACTCCGGAGAGGTCGGAGTTATGGTTGGAGAAGACAGTTCGTATCTTGGCTCAGATGGGTTGTGCGGGCGCACGTAGATTGGGTTGTGTGATCTCACTGCTTCAGGGTGATGCCTACACCTGGTGGGTCACCATCACTGCCGGGGTTCCAGAGGCCGAGATAGATTGGGATTTCTTTGAGTTTGCTTTCAGAAAGAGGTACTTGGGACCGAGGTACTTGGATGAGAAGAAGCGAGAGTTTATGGCTCTTACTCAGGGGGATGCTTCTGTGACTGATTATGAGATCCGCTTTGTTCGCTTGAGTCAGTATGCTCCAGAGTTGGTTCCTACTGAAGTGGAACGCTGCAACCGTTTCCGCTACGGGTTGAATGAAGAGGTTAAAAGGTACACGTTGGCTTCTGACTACTCAGACTTTGATGTGTTGGTCGCGAGGGCCAAGAATTTGGAGCATAGTTTGGGTTCAGCCAAACGAGCTGGTGGGTCTGGTTCTGGAAAGAGGCATAACCACTTCGATGGTAGAGATGCTAAGAGGCACAGAGGTGGCGGACATCAGTTTGATCAGAGACGTGGCGGTGGCCACCATGGTAGGGGCCATCAGGGCCATAGAGGAGGAGGGCGCTTGCCCGAGTGTGCACAGTGTGGGAGACAGCACACTGGAGAGTGCTGGGGTAACTTCCATGCTTGTTGGAACTGTGGTTCGAGGGACCACTTTAGGAGGGACTGTCCGCGTCAGGCAGCTCAGGCACCGAATATTGCTCAGGCTCCTGCGAGGGGTAATGACTTTCAGAGAGGCCGTGGGCGCGGTCGTGGCTACTTCCAGCCGAGGGCTGATGCACCTAGGGTAGATGCTCAGAGGAACCTTGCACATGTTATGGCTGTGCAGCCAGAGGCGGGAGGACCAGCGAGGGTCTATGCTCAGAGAGAGGCCGGGAACGACACCGATGTGATAGCAAGTAATTTCGAGTTACAGTCTATGTCCCTGCTTTCTTTGGTTGATTCGGGTTCTACGCATTCCTACATTTTGAGTAAGCATGCACAGAAGTTAGATATTCCTGTTGAGATCTTAGATGTAGGTATGCATGTTACTAGTTCTTTTGGTGAGACAGTTGTGGTTAGACGTATGTATAGGAGGTGTCCACTGAAGATTCAGGGTCATGTGTTCTCAGTTGATATGATGGAACTTCCCTTCTATGGTTTTGATATTATTTTGGGTATGGACTGGTTGGTTGAGCATCGGGCTAGCGTGGATTTTGAGACAAAGAGAATCTCCTTGAAACTTTCTGATGACTACGAGGTAGTGGTAGTGGGCGAGAACATTAAGTTCTTGTCTAATGTGGTGTCAGCTTTAGAGGCTCATAGGTTGATGAACTCTGGATGTGGGGCCTATTTAGCTTATGTTATGAATCCGGATATGAGTGAAGCTAGATCGAAAGATATCAGAACAGTGTGTGACTTTCCGGATGTGTTTCCTGAAGAGTTGCCGGGTTTGCCTCCTGACAGAGATGTTGAGTTTGTGATTGAGACAGTTTCAGGGTCTAGTCCAGTTTCGATAGCTCCGTATCGTATGGCTCCGAAAGAGTTGAAAGAATTGAAGAGTCAGTTGCAAGAATTATTAGACCGTGGTTTCATTAGGCCTAGTAGTTCTCCGTGGGGTGCTCCAGTGTTGTTTGTGAAAAAGAAAGATGGTAGCATGCGCATGTGTATTGACTATAGACAGCTGAATCAATTGACCGTGAAGAACAAGTATCCGTTGCCGCGTATAGATGATTTGTTTGATCAGTTGAGAGGTGCTTCAGTGTTCTCGAAGATAGATCTGAGATCCGGGTACTATCAGTTGAAAGTGAAAGAGCGTGATGTTCCGAAGACAGCTTTTAGGACTAGATATGGTCACTATGAGTTTCTCGTGATGCCATTTGGGCTCACGAATGCACCAGCAGCATTCATGGACATGATGAACATAATTTTCAAAGACTATTTAGACCGATTTGTGGTTGTCTTCATTGATGATATACTTGTGTACTCAAAGACAGAAGAAGAGCATGATGAGCACTTGAGAGTTGTTTTACAGAGATTGTTGAGCAATCAGTTGTATGCAAAGCTTAGTAAGTGTGAGTTCTGGATTCGAGAGGTTGTATTCCTTGGCCATGTTGTTTCGGCCGAAGGAATCCGAGTTGATCCATCGAAGATTGAGGCTATTGTTGAGTGGAAACAACCTAAGTCCGTGACCGAGATTAGGAGTTTCCTAGGATTAGCTGGTTACTATAGGAGGTTTGTTGATGGCTTCTCTAGAGTAGCTGCTCCCTTGACTAAGTTGTTGCAAAAGGGAGTCAAGTTCGAATGGTCAGATGCAAGACAAAAGGCCTTTGAGAAATTGAAAGAAGCTTTGACAAATGCTCCAGTGTTAGTGCAACCTGTTTCAGGTAAGGAGTTTGTGATTTACAGTGATGCTTCCTACGTAGGCTTAGGATGTGTTTTGATGCAAGATAGGAGAGTTGTTGCTTATGCTTCTAGACAGTTGAAGATTCATGAGAAGAACTATCCTACTCATGACATAGAGCTAGCCGCAGTTGTATTTGCATTGAAAATTTGGCGTCACTATTTGTATGGTGAGAAGTGTATAGTTTACACCGATCACAAGAGCTTGAAGTACTTGATGACACAGAAAGAGCTGAACTTGAGACAGAGGAGATGGCTAGAGTTGTTAAAAGATTATGATTTGACCATTGAGTACCATCCGGGTAAAGCAAACGTAGTAGCCGATGCTTTGAGTAGAAAAGTGGCCGTTGAGCTGAGAGCTATGTTTGCTAGATTGAGTGTGTCCGATGATGGTGGTTTGATCACCGAGTTGCAAGTGAAGCCTTCTTTGATTCAGTTGATTAGAGAGAAGCAGTTGCAAGATGCGAGCCTAGTTCCTCATGTTCAAGACATAGCCGAAGAAAGACCGACTGAGTATAGTTTCAGTGGTGAGAGCTTGTTGTGCTTTAGGGATAGAATTGTTGTACCGGAAGATGTTGAGCTGAGACGTCAGATTTTGAGCGAAGCGCATTCGAGTCCCTTTTCTATGCATCCGGGTAGTACCAAGATGTACCGAGATCTGAAGAATGATTACTACTGGGTTGGTTTGAAGAGAGAGGTAGCCGAGTATGTGAGCCGTTGCATGGTTTGTCAGAGAGTGAAGGCCGAACATCAAGTTCCTTCGGGTTTGCTACAGCCTTTGAAGATTCCGGAATGGAAATGGGAGAGAATCACCATGGATTTTGTATCAGGGTTGCCCTTGTCTCCTTCGAAGAAGAATTCAGTGTGAGTGATTGTTGATAGGTTCACTAAGTGTGCTCACTTCTCAGCAGTGAACACTACGGATTCCTTAGACAAGTTGGCAAACTTGTACATTCGTGAGATTGTGAGACTTCATGGAGTTCCAAAGTCTATAGTTTCAGATAGGGATCCTAGATTCACTTCGAGGTTCTGGAGTTGTTTGCATAGTGCTTTGGGTAGTCGTCTGCATTTTAGCACATCTTATCATCCGCAGTCCGATGGGCAGTCAGAGCGAGTGATACAGATTCTAGAGGATATGCTTCGTTGTTGTGTGATTGATTTCCAGGGTTCTTGGGAGAAGCACCTACCGTTGGTTGAGTTTGCTTACAACAACAGTTATCAGTCTAGTATACAGATGGCACCCTATGAGGCTTTGTATGGTAGACGGTGTAGGACTCCGATCTGTTGGCCTGAGACAGGTCAGAGGTTACTACCTATGCCAGACTTGCTTAAGGGAACCACAGAAAAGGTGAAGTTGATTTGTGACCGTTTGAAAGCGGCTTCGGATCGTCAGAAGTCTTATGCAGATCTGAAGAGGAAAGAGATTGAGTACTCAGTGGGTGAGAAAGTGTTTCTGAAAGTATCTCCGTGGAAGAAGGTAGTGAGATTTGGCCGGAAGGGCAAGTTGAGTCCGAGGTTCATTGGTCCGTATGAGATAGTTGAGCGGATTGGGCCCGTAGCTTATCGTTTGAGGTTACCTTCTGAGTTAGAGAAGATCCATGATGTCTTTCATGTGTCTATGCTTAGGAGATATAGATCAGACCCTTCTCATGTGATGCCCGTTGAGGAGATAGTGTTGAATCTGGATTTGTCTTATAATGAGGAGCCCGTAGAGATACCTGCTTCTGATAGCAAGGTATTGCGTGGCAAGACCATAGAGTTGGTCAAGGTGTTGTGGAGGCATAGAGGTGTGGAAGAGGCCACGTGGGAGAGGAAAGCGGATATGGTTGAGCAGTTTCCATATTTGTTTCCACCAGGTAATTTCGGGGAAGAAATTCCTTAAGTGGGGGAGAGTTGTAACACCCGCGTCTTAGGCCTAGGAGTTAACCGGGTTTCAGTCGGGTTAAATAAATAGTTAATTAAAACAACTCAACTTCAAATAGTGACCTAATTAAGTTTAATTTAAAAAGAGGAGGACTCATAATGTAATTTACCAAAACTATTTGAAAAAGGATGACAACTTTTCCACATTGTCATATTTTTCCCCTTTTTCCCCTAAACCCATGTAAAACTCCCCCTCTTCTCTTTCAAAACCTCTCAAATAGCAAATCACTATTCCATTCATTTTCAACTTCAATCCAAGGGCTTTTTGAAAGGTAAAGTCATTTTCTTAATCTCCTCTTTACCCTCTATTTAACCATTGTCTTAGATTTCAAAAATATGGAGATTTGGAAATTAGGGTTTATGTTGAAAATTGGGTTTTAATGGGGTTTTTCAATTTGTCTTAAGAAATTGTGTTGTGGTTTTTGTTAATCATGCTATAGTACACAACATATATGAATTTGGTTAATTTTGGGTGAACTTTCGTAGTGGGTCTTTAGGGCAAATTTTAGGGTGTTAAAATTTGGGGTTTTGGTAAGTTTAATGTTGGAATTGAAGGGATGATGGTCTACCTATGTTAGGAGGGTGATTTGGGGTGTTTTGGAAGTCATTTGGGTGCTTGGAAATGGGTATTTCAGTCCTTGGTAGTGGGAGTCCGAAAATTGGGTTTTGGAGGTGTTATGTGGTTTGGAAATTTGAAGAAATTGGGTTGTGTTTTGCAAAGTAGATTGATGGTTGAATTAGCATTGAATTGAGAAGTAATGTATGGGTTTTGTTTGACTAGAAGCAAGAGGAAACGTAGAAGAGGCTTTGGGACCGAATCCGGGAAGTTGAAGGTGATTGCTTGCTTGGTCGTCGAGCTTGGAAGCTTAGGTGAGTGGTTGTTTGCTTTTAAAGGTTTTAAAATAGTTGGTTCGAGTATGGACTAGGTTGGGCTTGGTAGACCCACCTAGAGTTAGGATTAGAGTGGTAGCCTAATCCTAAACTTGATCTAGAGCCTTTGGTTGAACTCACTATATGGTTGTGTATGTCCGTATAAATTGTGGTATGAATGTCTATGTATATTGCTTTATACATGTGAAATGAGATTGGACTTATGATGCTTGAGACATGCATAATGATGGTTGTTGGTGAATATGTGCTAAGCACAAGGTTAATGAAATGAGTAATGTGAAGTGAGTAAATATTGGCACTAGTAAACTTGGATACAAATGATCGATCATTAGGATGTTAGTGTGTACACATGAGTCTAAAGTCGCGCGTGGCCTTGGTGGCGTTTAGTGACCAAGGAGGAGTACGGGTTCGCCCGGAATTGTATTTAAATATAGTCGGTGATGAGTGGAATCCCATTGACGGGGCGTGAGGATGAGTGGAATCCCCTCCGCGAGGCCGGTGATGAGTGGAATCCCACCGCAAGGTAATGTGGTTGTTGGATATGAGTTTCCAACATGTCTATCCGCGTATTCGGGTCTTAACTAGGTGCCAATGTTGTTTGATGTGTATATCAAAATGTTGAGGTTTATGATCTTTGATGGATGCTTGTGTATGTTTACATGTATCATGGAAATTGAGCTTATGATCCTAACATTATTATTGCCTTTTGCTCATGTATATATCTTGTGGACCTTTGGTATGTTTGTGTATTACCTTGGCTAGATCGTGCTCGGACCCTGCAATGTTGAGGTTTGTTTTTAGAGCTTACCCTCACTAAGCATCATTGCTTACGCTCTCTTTGTTCAACATTGCAGATCCTTAGTTCGTGGGTTGCTCGGGCAAGTGGAGGGCCTCCAAGTGTGGTTTTTGGACTTGAGTTCATCAAGTATGGATTTTTATGTTAGACTTGTAATAGTTTGAGCAATGGGACATGTATGTTGTGTTGGTTGTTGTTGGTTATTAGGAGCATGTTTGGACTCCTTAGTATCTTGCTTTTGCATGGTTGTGTTGCCTTGTCGAATGTTAACCCATGCCTAATTGCTTACTTGAATGTTAGCCTTATGCCTTAGGAGTTTATATATGTGTTTGAATGATGTTGATTGGATGCATGTTCGTGGGATGTTGCCTTAGTATTAGACATGTCTAAACCTTGTTAAAGCATGATAGTATTGATGGTAAATCTTGAGTTTAATTGGGTTGATGTCATGATGTGTTTTGGTGATGTTTTGGGGCACCTTTGTGCCTCAAAACAGCAAAATCGTGTCTGCAGACAGGGGGTGTTTCGGAACGGTTCCCCCTGTTCCGGAACGGTCCCTGTGTAAATGGCCTGCCGTTTCGAAACGGATGAGGGTCGTTTCGGAACATTTTCGCTACTGGAATTTTGAGAAATTGGCGAGATGAAGCCGTTCCGAAACGGGCCTCTGAGGTTCCGAAACGGTCAAATCTCGTTGACCACGAGATATTGACCGTCAAGGTCGTTCCGATACGGGTCTCCCCTGTTTCGGAACGGTCACCTTATGGTTGACCCTGGCCTGTTGACTAAGTCAAGGCGTTTCGGAACACCCTAGAGGCGTTCCGAAACGGCCTGCTGCAGAATATTAAAATGAGTTGTTTAATTGTTGAGTTGGACGATGTTTGATGATATGATTGTATCCTTCGCTGCTGTGCCACACTTAGGTCTTAATTATGCATGTAGACAAGATAAGATAAAAAGAAATTCTTGGGTCGTTAACCGAGGGGAAATCTTAACGGATTTCGCTTCGGTTTTCCCCGTGTGGCCCACTCGGACCGGTCATCCGACCAGACCGGGACGAGGGGGTTACAAATATTACATAATTTCATGCCCGTTTAATGGTTAAGGTTTACCCTTTGTATTTGAAGGTCTTGGGGTTCAGATCCCCCTAAGTACATGAGTTTTTATTATTTTTCCTCTGGCCACACCAAAACAACGTCATTTTGAGTTAACGGTTCCGTTAGGAGTTAACAACAGAGTGACATAAATGAGTCGAAAAGTAAAGTTCAGTGTTAGATTTGAACATTTTTTCGCTGATATTTTTCGAGTCAATGATCATAGTTTAGTGGCATCTGGTGTAGTTTACTCTAAATAGTATATATAGAATGATATTTTCATAAATATGATTTATATATAATTAAAACCATTTCGGGTCGGGTTAGGTCGGGTAATTTTCAGTCTAAATCCGAACTTACCCTGCCCCAACTATTTTTTCCTTAAAACTCGTCTCGCCCTAAATTCGATTATTTTTAAAAACGCCCTTGAAGGGTCGGATCAGGATCCGTCAAGTCCAGGTCAAATAGCCATCCCTACTTACAAGCGAAATAATAATAATAGACTATCGGAAAAGTACATAGGTGTTATGAATATTTATCTATGTGGATGTCTATCATGATTAGAACTTTATCAAAGGAGTTTGATTTATTTATTATTAGGAATATTATCTCCATGAATTAGAGTTTAATGTATTATATACTTCTTATGCCTATAAATAGATGATTCATTGAAGGCATTGTATACAATTCTATATTTTGAGAATAATACAAATCTCCCTCTTTCTCTCATCTCTTTGTTCATCTTATTCTTATTCTTGTTCTTCTTTATTTTATTCACAACACGTTATCAGCACGAGACTCTAATCAACTGAGGTCTTCATCGTTATAATTCAAAAAAAGTTACCGGGAAGAATTTGATTATAGAATAAACCAAAGATAAGTTTTTTTTTCTCTCCTTATTTTTTTAGTTACCGATTGTCTTTCTCTTTATATTTTAACTTTGTTTTAAATTTTTTTTGAAAATTTTGGAAGTATGTTTGATTTTATTCGAACATTGGAAAGAGATAAATTTGTGGCTTCTCACAAACCAAAAGACGAATCGACAGAGACGAAGAGGGAACGATGGAATCGATTAAGGTTTGTTAAGCGAAAGTATTTGTGGGTTTTCATCTTTGGTACTCAACTGCTTATGCTTTTCATACTTAATTATTATTATTTGTGTTTGTATATTTGTAAATTCATGAAGTTTGATGATGGTGCATGTAAAGCATGTTCGATTTACTGACTATACTTTATAATTATGAATAACAAAGTTATGTACGTAGAACTATGGTAGTTTTTCATATAAATTAATTAAAATACGTACTCTAGGTTTAAGGTTTTTTTTAGTAACAAAGATCTGTACATTAATGAAACACCTTTGTTGGTTTAGTTTTTTTTTAAAGAGAGAATTATGACATAGATCCTCTGATTTCTAATATATTCAATTCAGCCCATACATATAGATCTTATTATTATGGTTTCATATATGTTTATTTTTGACACAATGATTGAACTTTGTATTAATATCAATATGTGTTTATATTATTTTATTTGATGATATTGATATTTTAACCATGTATTGAGTTTTACATGTATTTAAATGACTTGGAAAGAGACACGACATTATGAGAAGATGTTTTGGTCATTTGCTACGTCTCCATTTTCCTCGAGAGGAAAACTAATATCGGTAAATTCTTATTTTATTTTTTTTATTCTTTAAATTATGATTTTAATGTGCGATAAATCATGGTGAATTTCAATCTATAAAAAGATTGTTATAAAGTCTATAGTTGCTCGAAAGCAATTTTTCTTCTTTGTCGAAAAACTCGACCATAGACTTCTCCCAATTTCAAGTTACGAAAATTCTTCTTGATCCAAAAAGTTTTATGGGAGGCATTCCTTGAAGTGAATGCAAAGCATGATGTTTATTCCATGCGATTATCAATGATGGGGCATTCCCTGAAGTGAATGCAAGCATGATGTTTATTCCATGCAATTATCAATGATGGGGCATTCCCTGAAGTGAATGCAAGCATGATGTTTATTCCATGCAATTATTGGATCTGTTTCATTCCCTGAAGTGAATGCAAACATGGTAAATCATTATTTAATTAGAGACATAATTTCGATATAATCCAAGTATAATTGGTTGGACATCCCGTTCTGCGAGGCTACTGGTCTCAAAGGAGGTTTTTAAAGGACCTTGTGGATAGGTTTAACAATGCCGCGTACGAGGATTAAATCTTTATTCTCTATGATAAGGATATGTGAAAAAGGTTTTAAAGGCCCACTGGCTCTACTCCATTCCTTGAAGTGAATGTGAGATTATATTATGGAATGAATAAAAAATCACATTAAAAGTAGTGATCGTGGTCGAGACTATGAATATACACATGAAAAATATAGTCGTATGAAGAATACTTCTACCCGCTGGTAGCAAAGTTATAAGGATGAAAAGAGTGATAAAGATCATTCTAAGGAAGTGAAATCCTTTTACCAATGTGATGTTATAAACCATTGATTTCGTACTTGTCAAACGCCAAAGTATTATGGACTTTATCCATAATCATGAATGATAAATGAAATAAAATATAAACAAAATTTGTTTATGGCGTTATTGATCCAACTCAATTGGATATTGTTAATTTTCTCATAACCTTTGAAGGGAATAATTTACCATTTATTTTATTTCCCTTATAACCTCTAATAGGAATAATTGATTTATTTTATTTTATTTTTATGTTAAATCGTTTTATTTATTATTTATTTATGTTAGTTTGCTTTATGTTTATTTATTTCATATATTATTTATTTACGTTTTATGTTAATTTATTATTTGAAGAATATGATTATACAATGAATTGTGGCTATTTATGCCTAGAATTGTGGCTATTTATGCCTAGCAGATAATGCAAGTACTCATATTGTACTTAAGCATAAGAAATAATTTTCCCATTTAAATGCAAGGGAAAATATGAGTAGTATTTTTCAAAGTACTAAAATATCAATACTTCGGAAGAGCACTTGAAAGTTTATCTCTGATAGATAATCGACTTGATATGATGTGCTATATTTTATATTTTTCATTCCTCGAAGTGAATGATACAAAGTACATATTTTCATTACCTGAAGTAAATGAAACAAAGCACATTTTGAAAGGTGCACAATTATGCATTTCTCGATTAAAATGTAAGGGAATAATGTGAGTACTATATCCGGAAGTACTAATATCACAAAAGGCTCTGGTTGAGCAAATATGTTATTGTCAAATGGAACTTTATTCCATATTCACAGTGCGTTATACTCGTCAAAGTCATAAAGAGAGCAATATGAGTTCGCAAACTATCCCTTTGGGAATTATAGATAACATATGTTATCAATTGGCATTTGAAATAAGCCAATATTGATATAAGTTTTGGTAGCCAAAAAGTCAGTTGAAAGCTCTAGAAGAGCTATATATTACTACCAAAAGATAATTTCAATTGAAAGCTCCGAAAGAGCTAAATATATTCCTATTTAAAGGAACAATTTTAATGGTCGTACTAGACATGTACGAGTGAGATTGAATTACATGTTATGGTAAACAAGGAGTTTACAAATTCAGAGATATATGCACACATATATATATAGTTGGCATGATCGGTTAGACCATCCTGATCAATGGTGCAGAAATTATTGAGATTTACATGCACATATATTAAAAGAACCTGTAGTTCTTGTGGTGCTTATTCTCAAAGGAATGAATTAAATTCCACTTATTAAAGAACATGAAGTTCTTGTGTTGCTTAAAGGAATTGATTAAATTCCACTTACTAAAAGAACCTGAAGTTCTTGTGTTGTTTGTTCTCAAAGGATATATATGATCCCACTTACCAAAAGAATTAGAACTTAAAGTTCTTGTATTGAAGTTGAGACTGTATGTCTTGCATATCTGAACGAAATATGGGCCCATATATCCACAAATGTGGAAAGTTGTATATGATTTTAGTAGATGCATCTACATTGTTTTATCGACTTACAACCAAAAGTTTGTGAGATTGATTCTAAAAAGATTCAGATTATGCAATTAGACTATTCGTCTTAAAAAGCTAGTGGGTTTATATTTTAGGCTATATCAGTTGTTACAAAGCCTATTGATTATGAAAAATATAGTTTAGCAAAATTTCAATTGAATGCCTCCTATTTAATAGCTAAACTATGAGAACAAAAGAGTTATTTATATGGTATTTCCATATAGCAACACTTATACGCATCAAGCCAACGAGTTATAATAAACTCCCCGTTATGATTGGTTTTTGGTCAAAAACCATACATTTCCCATTTTATGATTTTTGAATGTGCGATATGAATTGCTCCACCACAACGCACAAAATGGGTAAATAAAAAGGGTTAAGAATATATATTGAGTACGAGTCTCCTTTTATGTTTAAATTCTTAAAGATTAATTGGAGAATCATTTATGACATGATTTTTCTCAACATCAGGGGGAGATAATAATCAGCTGGATAGAGGAAAATGAATTATCATTTTCTAGATCCTCGTATATGAACTAGAAGTTCATAAGATAATTCATGTTATTACATGTCAACTGCCAGACATATTTACTGACCCAATGAGAGTAATTAAGTCTCATATACCAGCTGAAATGCTCTAAGTTTAAAGTACATGTTAGGGCGAGATAATGTAAATCATGCCTGAAGCATGATAGTTGAAATGGTTCCAATGATCAAAACTCTCGTAAATAGAAAGTAATATGAGATGGTCATATATTGGAGGCGGGTGCTCCTGAAGAGACCCAAGACATAACAAATAGTAAAACTCTTGAAGAGTTTCAGGTACCTGGAATAAAGATTGAAATCTTGAAGAGATCTCGATGAGTTATGTCATTACGAGAATGGAACCAGAATATTGGAAAGTTGTCGACAACGATTTTACATAAAATACTTCTATAGAAGTAAAGAAAGAAATCGAGGATCTTTTATAAAATCTATCCAGAAGTATAGATATTGAATTGGCCAATGTTGAAAGACGCTTTGAACTTCTAAAATAGAAGTATTTGGACCACCAGTCCAAACACCTAAAGGTGTAATGCAAGTGAGGCACAAATAAGTAGTCGTAAATACGACTTAAACTGTGATTTATGAAAAGTTTTAATTATTTCATGGTGGATGCAATTACTTTGGCAGTTTTGAAAATTTTACATGCGTCTAATTATTTGTGGATCCATATTTATCCTTTAAGGATCTAAAATGCTATAAGCATTTGGAAATTTCTGAAGAAATTTATTTAGACATGTCTCATGAATATTTTGGCGCATTTGGTATAATCGCCTTAATGAATACTAATTGAGAAAATACTATAAGAATGATCGGAATTCCTTATGTATTTTATAAAGGAGTTTGGATTAAGATCCATTATGATAATTTTAGAACTCCTAAAGAGCTTCAAATTGGAAACTCATGAAGAACTTTCAATACAAGTACTTGAATCTTGACATCAAGTTTATCTCGACCTGAAGATCGAGCATTTTTATATATTTCTTTTGTCTATGAATAGACATAAGCTAAAAGAATCTTAAAGAAGATTCAATATGAATAGAGCATATCTATTGAGTATCCCAATAGTTGTAAGATTTTTGGATGTGAATAAAGATAATTATATCTTTTCTTGGTCTTGAAGCACTATATATTAGTTGGTCAAGAAATATCTATGAATATACAAAGATCATTACATTTAGATCTTCAAACATTCGTTGATGCCTCCTCAAATGTCGTAGAAATAATTGTTATGCACAAGGCAAGCCAAAAAAAATGTGTTTGGCTAAGATTATTGACCCAACATATCCAAAAGATATGTGGATTTACTTTTACAAGATATGATAAAAGCTATCTTGTGTGAAGATAAAGCAAGATGTATATCTCAGTTTGAAAGTTGATACATCATGGAACATATTACTCCAAAGTTTCATCCCTCACGATCTTTAGAAAAATGATATTCAAGATTAAATTATGAAGATTCAAAGATCTTCTGTGATGTTTTCATGAGGGGGAGTAAATACGCGTTGCACTCTTTTTCCCTTAACCGAGGTTTTGTCCCAATGGGTTTTCCTGGTAAGGTTTTTAATGAGGCAACAAGTTATGCGTATCAAAGATGTGTGTACTCTTTTTCCTTCACTAAAGAATTTTTTTTTTCTCCCACTGGGTTTTTATCTTAGTAAGGTTTTAACGAGGCACATTATCTTCATAGACATCCAAGGGGGAGTGTTATGAATATTTATCTATGTGGATGTCTATCATGATTAGAACTTTATCAAAGGAGTTTGATTTATTTATTATTAGGAATATTATCTCCATGAATTAGAGTTTAATGTATTATGTACTTCTTATGCCTATAAATAGATGATTCATTGAAGGCATTGTATACAATTCTATATTTTGAGAATAATACAAATCTCCCTCTTTCTCTCATCTCTTTGTTCATCTTATTCTTATTCTTGTTCTTCTTTATTTTATTCACAACAATAGGAAAATTAAAATCTTGTTGTACTTCATGTGTAGGGACAGAACGTTAAACGTACCTGTCGAGCTCATAACCCAAAAATTTTGAAAAATTAAAATTTAGTCTCTTAAAATTAAAAAAAAATATTTGACCCTCACAAAAATTTTAAAAATTCATATTAAGCTTCCATTTTTAAAAAAAAAGACCTTCTTATCTTTCATAATTTTTAAAAGTTCTTATAAGTCCCCTCAAAATTTTAAAAATTTAAGTTAGACCGCAATTTTTAAAAAGATATATGAATTGAACCCTCAAAAAATTTGAAAATTTAATTTGAACTTTTAAATTTTTAAAGCTTTAAATTGACCCATCAAACTCTTTCACAAAATTTCATTATTATTTGTGTGTTTGAATAATGTTAGACTTGTTTTTATTTAAAAGTGAACATATTATACTCACAAATTAACAAACATTTATTTTTAAAATTTTTAAAAATATTTTAATAATTTTGAACATATAATTGTTTTAATAAATTGCACGTTACAAGTGTTTCTGTCTGATATTCATCATGTTGCGGTCAAAAGCCGTCTCATGGTGCAGGGAGCTTCTAGGTTTAGACACCCTTACCATTAAATTAAAATTAAGCGCGAATTACACAATTTCTTATAAAAATAGTAAGGATTTATGTAGTTAGACAATTCCTTACAATCAACACAATCTACACATATTCTTACACAAATGGTAAGAATTTAGGTTATCATAAAAGAATTGTGTAGTTACACAAATGGTAAGAATTTTTTGTAGTTACACAATAATTATATAGTTACACAATTTCTTATTCATCCTACACAAATTTTTATCAAAATGATAAAAATTTATGTAGCTACACAAAATGCGCCTAATTTTAAGGTGCTTATAGCTAAGCAAAATTTATGGCTACTAAAATTGTACCCAGCTTTGTTGGCGCGTAGGGAATACGCGCCATAGCTAACACATCTTTGTTTAAGTTTCAAAGTAGAGGATGGAGTGTTAGTTCAGATCAAATGATCTTTTCAATATCTTCTTTAGAAAAACTTTTAATACATATAATACTGAATCAAAATATAATTTAGCTGATAATGATTCATTTAATTATTGTTTAATTAAATAGAGATGTATTGCATTCGAAAGTAAATATCGATATTCGAACTCACATAAAATGAGACAAGATGAATATTCTTGACTACTTAACCAATTAGTGGATCTCATTCATTCAATTATTTAAATTAAAATACAACCAACTTTAGAGTTTCAATCTTAATATATATATTTTTTTCAAAACTTATTTTTGTAAAATAGAACACATCTTGTCTTGGGAAATATAATTAAAAATACCTTAATTTTTTTGCTCAATAGAGTGATTTTATTGAGATAAAAAATTATACAAGAGTTACTATTAACTGTCTTGTTAAAAACCCCTTAATTCTAATAGGAGAAAAAGAGTACACATAATATTACGTAAAAACCGAACGAAGAAAAAATGTCAAAAAAAAAACAAGAAAAAACATCATCAAAATGCATCCAAAAAGCACAACACTCAACATCTATGAAGAGTGCAAAACCCTTATACACCCAACAATAAACCAACACTTGAAACATTGTTCTTCGATCAACTCCCCCTTTGCTAAATACCTGCAAGATTGTTCACCTTAAAAAATACAGTATGACCCGGCGGTGAAAAATAACATATCACTCTTTGTCAACCACCATTCAATCTCCAAATAAGAACACCCAACCGACTTATGCTTTGTCCAAATTGTTACACCAAACTATGTGAAACTATTGCAATCATAGAACAATACACAAAAATCAAATCGCCAAATGTAAGAGTAATCCACCGACCAATACCTACACCAAACTTTATGATCTCATCTGATCTCACCTCACTTCTTCCACAACCCATCGTTAAAAACTCGTAATATTCTCGCCCAATTATCTATCCTCTAAAATAGCGAAGTGATCTCCTATAATATCCTTTAGGGTAATCTTCACTGATAGTCACTTTTGTTTTTGGTTTGTTTTATTATGGTCACCCGAATTCAAAAAAGATTATTCTGGTCACTTACGTTCGAAACTGTTTTTGTTTTGGTCACTGGACCGTTAACCTCCGTTAATTAAAAATAATAATTTCTAATTTGACCCCCAAACTTTCAAAACTTCATTTTTCACCATCTTCCCCATGTTCATTCTATAGTTGATTCAAGTATGAATGGTGGATCTCCATGTTCACTACTATCCAGTCTAATTTGACGAAGTTCTGATCCAAAAGAACATCGCCAGATCCCTCGGCAGCTGAACTGACTCGAGCATGTAAAGCCCCTTTAAGATCATATAGGCGAGTGAGATTTCTTCCAAAGGCAAGATTCTCCATCACCACACGATCATGTCTCGACATCTCTTTTCCAGTTTTAGGTTGTCTTACTATCACCTGCAAAATGTTCAAGGAAATGAGAAAAGAATAAAGTCATTTTATATTTTAGAAATTATAAAATAAAATTAAAGCTAACCTGATAAATCCAAGAACTTTGGCAAGGCAAGTTTGGCTTCCAGAATCGAATGATTGATTCATGTACTTGAAATAATGTACAGCAAACTTCTCAAATGACTCATACTCCGTTTTCTTGATTTCCTTTATGATAAACCTGTCATCAAGTGTTTTAGCGAAAAAGGACTTGCTCTTCCCTCCTTTGGCATCCCAATTTTTGCAACGGCTAAGAGAAGCAATATAATCAAGCTCCGAAGGGCAGCACCGCTCTCGAAGATCACGGAACTGGTTGGTATATAAACAAATTACCGAGTATTTACCATTCCCAAGTGATTTCGAAACCCCTAGAGAAACCTCTATGTTGTGAGCATCAGGAGGAACTAGAGAATCCAACAAGTTTAACCCATCAAAACTGGAGAAGCGCGAGTCTTCTGAAGAAATGCTTGGACTAGAGGCAGAATCTGAATCAGTGGAACCACTGGACGACCAATGCAGAGATGTTATAGTAGGAGCTCGGCTTAGGCTACATAAACTTTCAATTAATTTATCTCTCCTCTCATCCTCGTTGGGCACTTCTGTTACAGCAGGCATATCTTTCAGCAATGTTAATGCACAAGCAATGATGAGTGCTCAATTATGACATATTTCATTTGTTATTTTTCTAGCTATTGGGACTTCTTGCTGCTTAATACATGTTGTTTTCGTTACATTTTGTGCAGGGACCCAATTCTGGAAATAGCAGTGAAAATGAGGCATTTCTGCAGTTTTTATTATAATTCTGTCATGACTGGCATTATGGGCACGACACCGGGCACGACGCGTCTGACGTGGCAGTGACGTGGCAGTGACGTGGCGACTTCTAGAAGCTTCTGGAACGTTCATAGAGAGCTTATCAGCTTATCCGATTAGATTCCTGCATTTAAATTTTAAAACATTTGAATTGTTTTATCTTTTGTTTATTATTTTAAATTATTTTATCACTTTATCTTTGTAAATCTAAGCCTATAAATACCACCCTTGGTAAAGGCTTAGATCATCATCCATCATTCATTTTAGTTTTTATCTTTGTAAACTCTTTTTAGTTTTAATTCAAGTTCATTTTCCTTTAATTTCTTGTTTTCATTTTTTATGTTATTTAATTGTTTTTCTAAAATTAAGTTAAGCATGATAATCAATATCATGCTTAGCTAAATTTCTTGAGCCAAGAGTTAGCCAAATCAATTCTAATCGTGAGAATTGAACATTGCCTAAATTCCTTCGGGAATACATTTTTATCTTTCTGTTTAGATAGTTTGGCAATCGGCCTTACTAAAGTTTTTAATCATTTTTCAAATCAAAAGAGCTCGTTGATCTGGAATCGTTTAAAAATATAGTTGGGAGGAAGGATCGGCCTGTGGCAATTTCGACTTCCTGTGAACACTCTTAGCGGCGGTCCGCTAAGGAAAGATAAAATCAGAAGCGATTCTACTTTTAGACAATTTCTGAGTCGGGCTTTTCCTGCTTTCAAAACTAAACACTTTAACGACGATAGACGTGGCTAATTTGTTTAAGAATCAACCTTCGAAGATAGTCTTGGGAGAATTGGTTACTCGAGAGAAAAGCAAGTTGCGATGGGTTGGGCCTCGCAGACTGTAACCGACATGATCCCCGAAGTAAAAATCTATTTCAATGATCGAAGGAATTGACAAGGCTAACTCGAGGCTATTTCACACACTTGGTTTCCCTTATTTTTAATTTGTGCATTTTATTTCATTACTTCATCCAATATCATATCACCCCCCCTTTTATTTCTTTGCTTTTTTCAGATATTCCTGGGATTTCGGATTCAACAAATTCAAGTCAACAATTCCAGCTAATCTCCCTGCGGATCGACCCTCTTTCCCTATACTTATTTAATTTCTTATTTTATTTATTGCTGAAAGAGGTTAATTATTTATATTTATTTTGACCGGTTAACGACGACTTGTCAAAATTGGCGCCGTTGCCGGGGAGATTTATTTTCGGCAATTTTTGACTAATTTTTGTTTTATTTTATGACCAGGAAGAATCCGGGTACTTTTGCTCCATATAACCCGGAAATCGAAGCAAGCGCTCGTAGAACTCACGGCGAAACACTTCGACGAAAGAAGCAACAAAGCACACGACAATCCGAACAGGAATCCACTTCCGAGACCACACCAAGCGACGAACCTACACAAGAACAAGAACCGATGGCGGATCAAACAATTCGAGAGCTGAACGCAGCCCCTACCGTGCAACAACCACTCTGCATCGCTTTTCCTCAAGGCGATACTCCGTTCCAACTCAAAACGGGATTAATTCATATACTCCCTACCTTTAACGGTTTACCTACTGAAAGCCCACATAAGCATCTTGCCGAATTTCATATGGTGTGCAGCAGTATGAAACCGCAAGGAGTTTCAGAGGATCAGATAAAACTAAGGGCATTTCCTTTTTCTTTAGCCGGAATGGCTAAAGAATGGTTATTTTATTTACCTCCGAATTCTATTAATACATGGGCTGATCTTTCTCGTGTTTTTCTTGACAGATACTTCCCTGCGGCAAAAGCGACAGAAATTAGGCGAAACATATTGAGTATCCAACAAATGCACGACGAATCCCTATATGATTATTGGGAAAGGTTCAAGAAGCTGTGCGCAAGCTGTCCGCAACATGGCCTATCCGAGCAAACACTCCTTCAATACCTATATGAAGGAATGTTACCAATGGACAAAAAGATGGTAGAC
The DNA here is from genome assembly GCA_958450335.1 of Hibiscus tridactylites. Taxonomy (NCBI): domain Eukaryota; kingdom Viridiplantae; phylum Streptophyta; class Magnoliopsida; order Malvales; family Malvaceae; genus Hibiscus; species Hibiscus tridactylites. The sequence goes on along the minus strand of OY288281.1, from coordinate 65,829,687 downwards.
GCGGCAAGCGGTGGCGCGCTCGTTAACATGACTCCCACCGCAGCGAGAACATTAATCTCCACAATGGCTGCAAATTCGCAACAATTTGGTTCTGCAAGTGAACCCAGTCGACGGGTTCAAACAGTAAGCACAATTACATTAGAAAATAAGATTGATAATTTGACTAATATTGTGCATTCACTTGTTTCAGGGAAACTAGGAGCTGCCAAAGTTTGTGGAGTTTGTACCATGTCCGATCATGTAACTGATCTATGTCCCTTACTCCAAGATCCATCTAGTGCCCAAGTTAACGTCATACACAACTTTCCCGGACCTCCCCAAAGACCCTATAACCCACATAGCAATACCTTCAATCCCGGTTGGAGAGATCACCCAAACTTGAGCTACGGTAATCAGAACCAAAATTACCAACCTAGGCAACAACCTCCCTACCAAAACCAAGCACCCCAAAAATCTTCGCTTGAGTCTATTGTTGAGAGATTGGCAGTTTCGCAGGAAAAATTCCAAACCCAAACACAATCCCACCTCCAACAAATCGACAAGCAAATAAGCCAACTAGCTCAAGCCGTTAGCCGTATAGAATCCCAGGGAAAGCTACCACCCCAAACCGAAACCAACCCAAGGGAAAACATTAGTGCGATAACTTTGCGTAGTGGAACAGTTTTAACGCCTAAACCGCCCAAGCAAGATGAGCAAAAATCCGACGAGCAAGGCAACTCTTCGAAGGACCAAAATGAAAAGTCTCCACCCATTGCAGGTAACTCTAAATCCAATATTTCTGTTTCTACTTACGAACCTGTTCCTCCTTTTCCAGGTAGATTGGCGAAACGAGATAAAAAGGAGGAAGAGAAGGAAATTTTGGATGTATTCAAGAAAGTGGAAATTAATATTCCACTTCTTGATGTTATTCGAAAAGTGCCCAAATATGCAAGGTTCCTGAAAGAGTTATGCACAAACCGAAGGCGATTGTCTGGGAATGAAAAAGTTAACCTTGGTGAGAACGTTTCAGCTATTCTTCAAAGACCATTGCCGCCAAAGTACAAGGATCAAGGTATGTTCGTGGTTCCTTGTAAAATTGGGAATGTTGGGATAAAAAGGGCGATGTGCGATTTAGGCGCATCTATTAACGTCATGCCGTTAAACGTTTACAACAAAATTTCGACTGAACCATTAAAAGAAACGCGAGTGACGATTCAACTAGCTGATCGTTCAGTTATCTACCCCGAGGGAGTTCTAGAAAACGTGTTGGTATAGGTAAAAAATCTTATTTTTCCTGCTGATTTTTACATTATTGACATGGAAAATGATCGCAGCAATAACGGATCCGAAATCTTGCTTGGCCGACCTTTCCTATCAACTGCGCATACAAAGATCGATGTCCGCGACGGCATCTTAACTATGGAATTTGATGGGGAAGTAGTTAAATTTGACATGTATAAAGCTATGAAGTATCCTGATTCGGTCGCAAGTTTAAATTTCGTTGATATTATAGATCCGTTAGCTAATGATTTGATCGAAACTGATTTGTGTTATGAATTTTGTAGGGAATTCGCAGATCTCGACGATAAAAACAAAGGCGAAATCATTTCAAATCTTTCTTCCCTTTCTAATTTTCGATTAATTCCAATTCGAACTAAACATTTTCCATCAATTTTGCAGGAACCCAAGCCAAGGTTGGAATGGTTTGATTATATATTTTTAGGCGACAACCAAACTTTGCCAAACACCACCTTGAGTAAGTTGTCGTCTTGGGAAGGAAGTAGAACCTTAGCTGTTGTTTTGCGCACAAAAAGAAAGATGAAGGAAGACGTTAAAACGACGAGCGATGGACATTATCGATTATTTGAAGACCTTTATTTTGAAGAGCCAAAAATTTAGCAAAGGTCGTCGAGCTAAACGACGTTAAACAAAGCGCTAAATGGGAGGCAACCCATTGGTTTATTTTTCTTCAATTTTTACTTCTTTGTTTTTAATAATTTAATTTATGTTTCTTTATTTTTTTTATTGCCTTAATAAATTTTCCTTTGCAGGTTTCATTTCGAATGCAGCAGGATAATCAAATTCCCACAGCCAAAGTGCACCGTTTCATTAAACGTGGTGCATTTTAGCACGCTCAGTGAACGATGCACGATAGCCCCAAGCCCTTCCCCTTTAAGCATATCGTCAAACTCTCCCCCCTTTCCCTTTCTTTCTTTCCCACAAAACCACTAAATCCCTAAAAACACAACACACCCAGCCGCAAACTCACTCAGCCGCAATGCCCCACACCTCCTCCACGCCGCGGTGGTCGATGACGGCAAACCCCCAGCCCCCGGTCAAGAACCCCACTTATACGGCTTCCACCGCTCAGCCGCCGTTCGCATCCTTTCAGCAACTCGGGCCAGTCCCTACTCCTCCTCCCTACCGTGATGGCCGACGACCAGCAAACATTCGACGGGTGCCAATGCTGAACCACCCTTCGCTGCACCCTCTTTCGCACATCCGGCAGCTCCGTTCAAAGCCTTCTGCCGCCGCCGATCCGAGCCACTCACAGTGCACCTTTCCCATCGACTCACTCTACATCCACGGGGAGTATCTTTTGCCCTTGTTTTCTATTTATTTCCTTAATTTTTTCTGAATTGGGGCAATTCATTTAAGTGAGGGGGAGGGTAAATTACCACTTGTCTGCTTGTTTGATAATATGTTTTGATTTTGATTAAACCTTAAGATGATTTTTTTTTTCTGGCCATTGCATTATATCCAGCATGTTATAATTGTTCTAATGCTTAGGAATGATTGAATTGGAGCATTTTGATAATCAAATGATATGGGTAATCTACAGTTTGACATCTCTTTTAATTACTCTTGATAGTGTTAATTAAATTTCTCACTTAGCTTAATCAAATTAGCCCAATTTTGGTAAGACTTGAGCCTTGAGCATGCATTCTTCATATTATGCTTATTTCTTTTGCTTGAGAGTGTCATCCTGAATTTTAGGAATCTAGAACTTGTGGCTTGCTTACAATTCGAGACTACACTAAGAACGAGGTGCTTTAAGATGATTTAGGCATTAGGCTTTGAACCTTTTCCTTCCCTTTCATTTTAATTTACCCTTTCTCATCGCCTAGTGAGCCTTTGTTAGCCTTACACCCCATTTCCTTGCTTAATCACTTTTTGATTGATCAAATGCTAGAAACTATATTACTAGGCAAATAAGGAGCTGCAATTCGAATAAAGGGCATAATTCTTCGAAATGAAAAAAAAAGAAAAAAAAACAGAATAAAGGAAGCAATTGCTTCGGAAAAAAGAAAAGAAAAAAAAGAATAAAAAAACAGTTTCGAAAAGAGAAAAAAAAAGAAAGAAAAAATGTGTGTTTTGCTTGCCCATTTTTAGCTCCTTTTTAATGTCTTCACTGCTTATGTTTGAAATATCTTGCTTTGATCATCTTCTTTTTCTTTCCATCTTTCTACCTTTTTTCTCTAAACCCTCATTACACCTTGAAGACCTAATGATTTTTGCACCTCGGTTCTAATAAGTAGTGGAGAATTGAACTTGTTACAAGCATATGGAAACCTTTATTCATGATTGACTTTGAGTGTTTCTGCTTCAAATTTATCTTTAAAACACTTCGAGTGCTCTTGAGTGTATCTTGGTGAGGATTAAGACTAGGCTAAGATTTGATTAATGCTTGATAGGTAATTGAAAAGGACAAGGGCTGCTCTTTGCTTGTATCTATTTGGTTTTAATTATGTTTCTTTCATGAACCTCCTTTCGTGCTAGAACTCTTATGATTATGTTTGATGCTTGTAATGGTTGAGAACTACATTCTTGGGTTTATGATTTTTTCGGACATACTTGAGGACAAGTATGAGACAAGTGAGGGGGAATTTGATGAGTGCTCAATTATGACATATTTCATTTGTTATTTTTCTAGCTATTGGGACTTCTTGCTGCTTAATACATGTTGTTTTCGTTACATTTTGTGCAGGGACCCAATTCTGGAAATAGCAGTGAAAATGAGGCATTTCTGCAGTTTTTATTATAATTCTGTCATGACTGGCATTATGGGCACGACACCGGGCACGACGCGTCTGACGTGGCAGTGACGTGGCAGTGACGTGGCGACTTCTAGAAGCTTCTGGAACGTTCATAGAGAGCTTATCAGCTTATCCGATTAGATTCCTGCATTTAAATTTTAAAACATTTGAATTGTTTTATCTTTTGTTTATTATTTTAAATTATTTTATCACTTTATCTTTGTAAATCTAAGCCTATAAATACCACCCTTGGTAAAGGCTTAGATCATCATCCATCATTCATTTTAGTTTTTATCTTTGTAAACTCTTTTTAGTTTTAATTCAAGTTCATTTTCCTTTAATTTCTTGTTTTCATTTTTTATGTTATTTAATTGTTTTTCTAAAATTAAGTTAAGCATGATAATCAATATCATGCTTAGCTAAATTTCTTGAGCCAAGAGTTAGCCAAATCAATTCTAATCGTGAGAATTGAACATTGCCTAAATTCCTTCGGGAATACATTTTTATCTTTCTGTTTAGATAGTTTGGCAATCGGCCTTACTAAAGTTTTTAATCATTTTTCAAATCAAAAGAGCTTGTTGATCTGGAATCGTTTAAAAATATAGTTGGGAGGAAGGATCGGCCTGTGGCAATTTCGACTTCCTGTGAACACTCTTAGCGGCGGTCCGCTAAGGAAAGATAAAATCAGAAGCGATTCTACTTTTAGACAATTTCTGAGTCGGGCTTTTCCTGCTTTCAAAACTAAACACTTTAACGACGATAGACGTGGCTAATTTGTTTAAGAATCAACCTTCGAAGATAGTCTTGGGAGAATTGGTTACTCGAGAGAAAAGCAAGTTGCGACGGGTTGGGCCTCGCAGACTGTAACCGACATGATCCCCGAAGTAAAAATCTATTTCAATGATCGAAGGAATTGACAAGGCTAACTCGAGGCTATTTCACACACTTGGTTTCCCTTATTTTTAATTTGTGCATTTTATTTCATTACTTCATCCAATATCATATCACCCCCCTTTTATTTCTTTGCTTTTTTCAGATATTCCTGGGATTTCGGATTCAACAAATTCAAGTCAACAATTCCAGCTAATCTCCCTGCGGATCGACCCTCTTTCCCTATACTTATTTAATTTCTTATTTTATTTATTGCTGAAAGAGGTTAATTATTTATATTTATTTTGACCGGTTAACGACGACTTGTCAAGCAATTATACTTGAGAGTTCACCTTCATAATCTGACACTATATAGTCATTGGTTCCTAGAGGTATGTGTAGCCATGATGCTTCATCCCTGATTAATTGATAGCCTGTGGGTATTTGTGATGGAGTACAACTACTGATGGATTCAAACTTGGGGACATTTCCTTTTAGAAGGTCCTTCATATATATCTGTCTGATTTCTGATGAAGGCATCCAGAACCAACCATTTATGTTTTCTAGACTGGATAGTAGTGAACATGGAGATCCACCATTCATACTTGAATCAACTATAGAATGAACATGGGGAAGATGGTGAAAAATGAAGTTTTGAAAGTTTGGGGGTCAAATTAGAAATTATTATTTTTAATTAACGGAGGTTAACGGTCCAGTGACCAAAACAGAAACGGTTTCGAACGTAAGTGACCAGAATAATCTTTTTTGAATTCGGGTGACCATAATAAAACAAACCCAAAACAAAAGTGACCATCAGTGAAGATTACCCTATCCTTTAAAATACCTTAATTTTGATTATATACATACACAAAGATTTATTTTTTCACATTGTGGTAAGAAACAAAGGTTGTTTAAAGATTTAAAGATTTATGTGTAATTTATTAAAATAGGACATTCGGTTTAAAAGAAAATAAATATTTGTTGACTTTTAAATGAAAAATGAGTCTAACAAGAGTCAAAATATAAGAAAATCTTATATAAATCAATCATTTATGAGTTTTATTCTCAATTATTAAGTTAGGATCCACTTATACAATGTAAAGCTAAATTTTGTATATTAATTTAGGATCATTGAACTGAATGAAATTAATGAATAAGATTAAAATTTTTCAGTTGGGGATAATCCACTTCTTTTACAGTAAAAATATCTTTATTTCTTACTGTTAATGTTAGTAATATATTTTCACTTATCCAACAGTCTTAAGAAGACGCAAAACTAAATAATTTTACATCGCATTAATAGATCTTATGTCCTTGATATATATATATATATATATATATCAATGACTTTGAAAAGCATGCAAAACCCATAAATAATGAGAATGACTTTGTAGGGGGCTTTTTGTTGCGTGTAAAAGAGTCTATCGCAATTGTAGTGCAAGTGTACACGACGCAAGTAGTAAAGTGATACGAAGTATCGGATATCGTCTCCACAGGGATTGGGCTAATAGCTTCACCTTAATTCACTGCACGAAGGTAAAGAAAATATTTGAGAGAATTGTCACGAGAATAATAAAGTAAACGTAAATAAAGAATAGAAATATCAAGATAGAGAGAATGGGCTGGTATTGAATTGCTCAGTAGTGCAGGTATTGCAATGCTTAGGAACTCCAGTTCTGTCGTTGCGCCCGTCGCGGCAGCACTTGTCGCGGTAGCAGTCCGTTGGTCGTCACGGCAGCAAACACACCAACTCAGTACTCCAAGTTTGACAAGAATCCCAGATCTGCCTTGGCCTATCCCTAGGTCCAAGTCTGTCGATGATCACGTCTTTGATGATACCTCCCGGCGTGAATCGAAGGATGAACACCGATGTGTATGAATTCTTCTTTAGCCACTTAACCTTGCCCTATCCCTAGGCACAAGATAGTTCAACTATAAACTAGAGAACTTGCTCTTATTTCTTTCGTATACTTAACTCTCCCGATGCTAAGTAAATGGATAACCTCACAATGCTCTCCCGATGCTCTTGCAAGATATTAATAACCACAATAAGAGAACTTGAAGTTTATTTTATTGAACTGAAAATTCCTAAAACAAAATAACCCTTGCAACTACTTTACAAATCAGCCCGTGGCCCTAGGGGGTTTTTAGAACATATCGACGGCGGGTAAACGGCGGAGGGTTTTGGGTTGTCGGTTTAAAGGGAAATCGGCTATGGGTTATGAGATATATCTCCTAGGTTAAAATACATGCCCTTATATAAGCTTTGGGCTCAAGTATTCTAAGTTAACAAGGATTACAACTTTAATTAAAAGTATGATTCTAATAAAGACTTAATCTTCAAGGATCCTACTTTTCAGCCGTCCTCCTTGTTTCTTGGGATTTCCTCTCCTTGAGCTTTGGCTTGACATATCTTTTGATCCGGGGCTTGGAAAAATATATGGTTTTCACACGACAGACGAGCATAATTTTCTTTATCTATCGAGGTCCACTTTGCTTTTTCTCCACTACTTTGCTGTCGTGCTCTGCTGTCACGGCAGCACCATGGCAGCATCGTCCTCTTTATCTGGTTGTCTAGTTCAGCTCTTCTGCTTCTCTGCCCCGCGCCTGCCTTCTCCGTCTACGATGGCGGCAACCTGCCAAAAACAACCATTTTTAGTAGAATCCGTGCCTTTTATATATTTGTGATGTTTTGCTGTAAACTAACCTAAATGCAATGTAATGATGCTTGAATGCAACAGAAATATGAGTTAAAAAAGGTGTAAATAATAGAACTTTTACACACTCAACACACCCCCAAACTCAAGTTTTTGCTTGCCCTCAAGCAACTAAGACCTAAAGAAAAAATAAATATTTTTTTGTTTTGGCCTTCAAACAGTGAACTTTCCCTTACCCGTCGTTCGTTCCCTGTGGCGGCAGCAACCTGTCGGATAATCTAGGATCTGTCTGGAATCTCCCTATAGCCCTCGTGCAGTGTGTGCATGCTTGTGAACAGTTATATGCTAAGACTCTCTTAGTTTCACTAGAATATTCAACTCTTTAACTCGAATTTTTATGCCAAAGTTTATTTTTGAAGACACATTTTCATGCTTCTTTTGTTTTGACTTGATTCTTCTATTTTTCAAGCTAAGTTTTACTAGAGCCAGTTTTAGGCACCTCTAGTTAGCTTCCTAGAGCCGGTTTCGGGCACCTCTAGGTTTTTGAGTTTCTTTTGCTAAACTTCTTTCCTAGAGCCAGTGTTAGGCACCTCTAGGGGCTATTCAAGTACTAAGCTTCCTATTCTAGTTTGGCTAAAAGAAATCTAAGCAGTATAACAGTCACAATGGTGTTTAAGTTTTCAGAACTATAGAAAGGTTCTAAACTTCTCCTTAAACTGTCCTAAAGATGCTGCCACGACAGAGCTGTCACGACAGGTAAATTCAAATCACAGTTTTAAGCCAAAGTTTTCAGTCTTTTTTTTAGTTTTTTTTTTACTTTTTTAAGAAAAATAAATAAGACACAACAATTAATTAAGATGTACTAAGACTCCATTAAAATAGAGGGTTGCCACCCCCAAACTCGAGGGTTGCATTGCCCTCAATGCAAATGACAAAATAAAAATGAAGGCAGTACATCACAAAATATAGATAAGGCAGGCAGCAATAAGAAGTAAAAAGAAAAGAAACTTAAATTTTAAGCGTTGTCTTCACTGCTGCTGCTAAGGCGGATTTTGTGACGGATTCTGGGCTGGGGGGCAGGCTGGGCTGGTTGCTCTACGACCTGGATGTCAAAGTTGCTGCCGCTGTCCCAAGTGCTGCTGCTGCTGCTGGTGGTGGTGGCCTTTGGCATGAGCTTTCTGTCGGCCATCTTTTTCTGCCTCTTGACAGGCGTGAATTCCTTCGCCAAATTCCTCCGAATAGGAGGTTCTGCCTCGCTGTCAGCCCAAACGGAGGAAGAGGAGAAACCAGCTACAAAGGCATCGATGTCATCCGAGGGCTGTCGCTTTGTTCCTCGGACGGATGTGTCGGCCGGAGGACTGCCGGCTACCGTCGGGGCAGGTGATGAAGTGGATGCAGCAGAATGTGTGTGTGGGAAGGTAGGAGGTGTAGGTGTGTGGGCAGGGGTGGGGATGGTGAAATAGTGGGCAGGGAAGGTGGGAAAAACAACATCAGGATAATTTAAAGTATGGTTAATAAAATTTACCGTTGAGTTGGCAAAATCCCTGATGAATGTCATCAGACCCAGCTGTCTGTCTTCCACCCTCTGAATGGCAGCAAGGATTTGAGTGGATGTGTCTGTCGGAGCAGCTGCTGCGGCAGGTTCAGTGTGGGGCTCCTCGGATGATTCTGCTGGGGCGGCATTAGGGTTGACGGAAGAGATGGGGGTTGCTACTGTCAGCTCCATGAGGCTGATAATGTTCTTGTCGGTCTAGCCCCGTCCCTTTACTAGTTTATCGGTGGTGGCTTCTGGTACGGCAGAACAGCGGCAGAGGGATGTAATCAGGAAGGGCAGGCAGAGGAGGGCTATGGATCTCTGGGTGCAGTCCAAGATGCTCTCCCTCATGTAGCGTCCCACATTTATGGGCCGTTTGTTCATGATAGAATGGATTAGGGCTAGCCTCTGTTGGTCTACTGTCGTGTGATGGGAGGACGACAGAATTCGCTTCTTAATGAAAGCGTTCCATAATTTGGCTTCTGGAAGCAGCTGCCCCCGTCTTACGGTGTTGGGATTTTTCTTGCTCGTGTTCCATTCTGTTCCTTCTTCTGTCACTTCTGCCATGACAGCATCGAAGGCGGCGTTGTCTAGGGTGTCCAGGAACTGCTGGTGAGCATCGTCATTGGGGCCGAAGTATAGGCCATAGAAATTGTTGATGCGTTCTGCTGTGAATGGCACTTCTGTCCCTCGGACGGTCACTGATGTTGTCGTCTTGCTGTCAATGGCAGCATAGAATTCCCTCACCAGCGTTTCATTCATTTCAGCTGGTTGTTCTGCAAATTGCTCCCACAGCAGGGCCCTTATTGTCCTCGCGATGAACGGCTTGAGCCCCATATTCTCTGCCTTTCGAATGTAAATAAAACCTCTTTCTTCCCATAGATCCTTGGTAGCGAAGGACTGCGGGGTGGGTGCTGCCGGTGAAGAGGTTGAAGCAGCACTGCGGCGGGTTCTTCTGGAAGACATGTTAGTTGCAAGGGTTTTGTGAAAGTAAATAAAACCAAGAAAAACAAAAGGGGAGAGCAAGTAAGAATAAGCAGAAGTGAGGAAAATGAAAATGAAACGGGGTTTTATAGAGGAAGAGTTGCTGCCCGTTTAATGCTGTAACGGCAGGCGTGAATAACGGGGCGACTGTGGAGCTTTAGCGTGTCTGACGCGTCTGACACGCATTTATGCGTCTGTTACGCGTCTGTCACACGTTTCCGCGTCTGCCGTGACAGTTTGGTGACAGCCTGTCTTTTCCGTGTCTGCGGCGGCAGCTGGAACGACAGGCTTCAATATTGGGCTTTGTTAGGCTGATGGATGGATGGTGGGCTTGGGTCACTTCTCCTATTCTTCTTGGCTCCTTTATTTCCTAAAAACAGAAAATATAAAAACACTATTCGAATAAAATAAACCTTATTTCCTAATAAATAATAAATAATAAAAATAAATAAAAATAAAATTTAGGTTAAATTAGGGATGCCTTGTGGGGCATCTCCTAAGGTAACCACTTCCTGTATTCCTGGGGCTTCAGTCCCTTGATAATGCTTGAGGCGCTGTCCATTGACTTTGAATTGGTGCCCGTCTTTTAATGATCGAATTGTGATGGCACCATGGGGAAAAACTTGTACAACTTGGAACGGGCCAGACCATCTAGATTTTAGCTTTCCTGGGAAGAGTTTCAGTCTAGAATTGAACAACAATACAAGCTGCCCTGGGCAGAACTGTCGTGGCAGCAACTTCTTGTCATGCCACTTCTTAGTTTTCTCCTTGTAGATTCTTGCATTGTCGTAGGCCATTGTCCGTATTTCTTCAATCTCATTCAAATCTAGCAGCCTTTTCTGGCCTGCCTTGTCCAAGTCCAAATTCACTGCCTTGATCGCCCAATATGCTCTGTGCTCTATCTCGACAGACAGATGGCAGGTTTTTCCATAAATCAATCGGTATGGAGACATGCCCAATGGAGTCTTAAAAGCTGTCCTATATGCCCATAATGCATCATTAAGGAGTAAAGGCCAATCTTTCCTAGTTGGCTTAACCATCTTTTCAAGAATGTTCTTAACTTCTCTATTGGATATCTCAGCTTGTCCATTGGTCTGTGGGTGGTATGCTGTCGCGATTCGATGCTTGACACCATATTTCTTCAAGGCGGCAGCAATAACCCTATTGTCAAAATGTCTCCCTTCATCACTGATAATCGCCTTATGGATGCCAAACCTAGAAAAATGTTTTTGTGTAGAAACTTTTGGACTGTCTTGGCATCATTCTTTTGAGTGGCGATAGCTTCAACCCACTTAGAGACATAATCCACTGCTAGGAGGATGTATAGATTTCCACATGAGGATGGAAAAGGTCCCATAAAATCAATCCCCCAAACGTCGAAGATCTCGACTTCTAGAATGTTCTGCAGTGGCATCTCGTTTCTCCTCGAGATGTTACCTATCCGCTGGCACCTGTCACAGTTCTTGTAGAAGTCTTGTGCATCTTTATATAGTGACGGCCAGTAGAACCCTGACTGTAGCACCTTGGCAGCAGTTTTGTTGCCTCCTAAGTGACCTCCATACTGTGAAGCATGGCAGTGATGGAGAATGTCTTCTTGCTCTTCTTGTGGTACACACCTCCTTATAACCTGATCTGCACATATTTTGAAAAGAAGAGGTTCGTCCCAATAATAATGCTTAACATCATTTTGGAACCTCTTCCCGGCTTGATAATTAAGATCAGAAGGAAGTATTCCGCTAACTATAAAATTAACGAAATCAGCATACCAGGGGAGTGCAGAAGACTTACCTGCCGCCATGGCTGTTGCGGCAGCGATTGCGGCAGCAAAGAGCTGCTCATCTGGGAAGGTCTCCAGTATGTTTGTCTCATCTATTGGCAGGCTCTGTCCCTTCTCCAACCTTGACAAGTGATCTGCCACCTGATTTTCTGTCCCTTTTTTGTCCTTGATTTCAGGGTCGAATTCTTGCAATAGCAGGATCCACCGTATCAATCTAGGCTTTGCATCCTTTTTCGCAAACAAATACTTAAGGGCATAATGGTCTGTGTGCACTATTACTTTCGTCCCAAGTATGTAAGAATGAAACTTGTCGATGGAGAACACCACAACTAATAGCTCCTTTTCTGTGGTGGTGTAGTTCACTTGGACGTCATTTAGTGTCTTGCTGGCATAATAGATGACATGAAATAACTTATCTCAGCGCTGTAACCCCCTTAACCCGGCCTAGACGGTTGACCCGAATTAAGAAAGTCACACGGGGAAAACCAAAGTCAACCCGAAAGTCAACCTTGATTAACGACCCTTTTTTTTTGCTTTTTAAACTTGTCTAGATGCTCATTGACCCTAGTCATGATCATACAAACAACATACTCAAAGATCATAAACATCAGAGATTAAACAGGGACCCAATTGTACAATTTTCAACTTTAGGGACCAAATTGTAAATTCTGTAAATTAGGAGGACTTAACCCAAATTAAAGTTACCATCTTGTAATTAATCAGGTTTCATGCCTCACTGTCAAATTTCAGCTCAAACGGACATTCCAAACTCATACAATTGCACAAACAAGATTCAGGACCAAAATGCAAACATTTCGAAACATTTAACTGCCAATGTCAGCCCCCAACGGTCGACCGTTCCGAAACAGGCAGAGCCTGTTTCGAAACGCGGGGCCGTTCCGCAACGCGTACCGAAACACGGGCTGGCAGTGGCCTTTCCGTTTCGGAACGGTCTCTCCCGTTTCGGAGGCCTGGGCTGGTTTAGGGCACCCGTTCCGAAACGGTAGGCACTGTTCCGAAACACCCTGCATAGAATGCCACGAAATGCATGCTTAAACATGCTATTAAACATCCAATCATGCTCCAAATGCTACCAAACTTTACCAACATGAAATTCAACATATAAAAGACATACTTGCATCAACAATTCAACATATTAACATCATATATGAAAAGCCCCAATTCTAATGGCATGCTTCCTACACAAGCAAACCATTCAAGCATAAACTTCCAAAACAAGCATTTAGAGGCCAATTACAAATACCAGCAAATTCAACAACATTCAACATACTTAGGGAGTTCAAACATCTCCCAAAACATACACATAGGTCCCCCATTGCCAAATTACCAAAAGCTAAAATGTGTTTAAGAAAACCTTCCATACTTTGAGCTTAATCCCACTTGATTGCTTGCCTTCCTTGCTGCCCTCAAAGTACCTTAATGATCTGCATTATTGGTTTAAGAAAAATGAAAGAGAGCGTAAGCAAAATCTTAGTGAGGAATGCTCATTAAAACCATTCAATAATGCATTTATAAAACTCTTTATAAATCATACTTCAAAACATCATATAAACATGCTCACTAGCATTCTTAAACAAGCAATACATGCTTCCATATCAATTCATGTCATATTGGCCACAAGTGATAAATTTCATCTTTTTAAACAAGATCAACATAAGACTCACACATGGACTTTTAAACACCATTGTGATCTTATAGTGTACAAGAACCACGCAAGGACTTTTAACCACCTTCGTGTTCTTCCCAAGGACTTTTAAACACCTTGGCCCCAAGGACTTTTAAACACCTTGGCCCATGGACTTTTAAACACCATGGCAAGGACCACACAAGGAATTTTAACCACCTTTGTGTCCTCAACAAGAACCATCCAAGGACTTTTAACCACCTTGATGTTCTTAAGTAACAAGGCTCACTCAAGGACTTTTAACCACCTTAGTGACCTTAACAAGAATCATCATGGACTTTTAACCACCATGAAGTTCTTAGAAACCACAAGGCTCACTCAAGGACTTTCAACCACCTTAGTGACCTTAACCTTTTCAAAACATCACTTGCCAATATACATCATTCTCATCAATTAATTCACTGTTTTAAAGCATTTAACCAAGCCATATTCAACATGCATTTATAAGCATCAAACCACATTTTAACCATGCTCAAAAACAAGGAACTCTTACCTTGAGCTTCCTTCAACATATGGCTTACAAAAACAGCAAATACCATGCTAAATCATGCTTTCAAAACAGAGTTTAAAACATGCAATAAACCACATTGCATAACAATCAAATCATGGCCACCACTAGAGAGTATTTCCGAAAACTTACACTTGAGCTTAGCAAAGTTGTTTAGACTTAAACTAAGCTCCCAAGACATTGGTTTCAAAGCCGAAAACCCATTTTCACTCACCGATTCCACTTCGCCTCTTGCCGAAGCACCAATTCAAGCCTCCGGATCAACAACTCTTGGATCCAAAGATGGCTCCCCTGTTTTAAACACATCAAAGCAGAGGATTAATGCATCATCATGCATTAATAGCTTCAATGAAAGCACCTAAACTCGCTGCTCTCATCCAACCTCCAATTTCGGCCACCAAACACAACCGAAAATGCATCCAAACCACTTCTCAACAAAGCCCAGCCATAAACCATCACAACCAAACATCCTTTAACATCTAAAAAGAGTCTAACAACATCCTTATACCTCCAGCAACAACAGATCCACAAGATCACACCAAAAACAACCTAGAATCATAAGCTAAACTTAGGAAATTCAACCTATCCGGGATTGCATCAATCAAAACTCAATTCCTCATCAAATTAGCATTCATTAATCATCACTTTAACACCTTAAAACACTGCTTAAACAAATCCAATGAAAATTCATCAAAAATCACCAAATCTTGCATTTTAAGCCAAGATCCATTTAGCAACTCAAAATCCATTTATAAAACATCAATTAAGGATTGAGAACTTAGGAATTTCAGTAAAGAACTGATAGTTTAGAGGAGAAGGACGTTCTTACCTCCAAACTTGAGTTTCTCCTCTTTAGAGCCAAAAAGCTTGAAAATCCAATTAGCAAATTGCAAGGTTTTGTTGTTGAAATGATTAGGAATCCAAAGAGAATTGAAAAGATAGATTTGAGTGACAAAATCAGAAAGAAATTTCTGGAGAGAAAGTGTTTGGGTTGAGAGAAAATGAGAGAAAAGGAAAATTGGAAGAAAATGGAAAGTTGGTTACAAAATAGTAAAATGATTTCCCTCCACTTTTCTTAAGCTTTAAAATTAGAATTATACATTAAAATATCTTAGAAAAATCTGGAGAAACTCCTTTTGGAATAATAGCTCCTTAAAGATTCAAAGTTTCAATCCTTTCTAAAACAGTCACGCAACTTTCAAAAATTACATTTTGGTCACTAGCCAAAATGTCACCCTTCCAAAACTCATTTTGTAAAATTGATTTCACAGTTCACTTATATATATTAAAAGATGATTTTAGAACATTTTTCCATATTTTTAATGCAACCCGAACTAGGCTTTCCTAATTTTACCCTTTTAGATTCGAACAACACTTTGACCGAACCGGTCAACGCTCAAACTTCTAAGCCCAAAACCGGGGCGTTACAACTCTCCCCCCCTTAAGAAATTTCGTCCTCGAAATTTACCTGAAGGAAAGAGATAAGGAAACTGCTTCAGCATGTCTTCCTTCCGCTCCCACGTGGCTTCCTCAACACCACGATGCTTCCACAGCACCTTCACCAACTCGATGGTCTTGCCACGAAGAACCTTGCTATCCGAATCCAGAACCTTCACCGGTTCCTCATCATAGGTCAAATCCGGATTCAATTCCACTTCCTCCACAGGCATCACATGCGAAGGATCAGATCTATACTTCCGGAGCATAGAAACTTGGAACACATCATGAATCTTCTCCAACTCTTGAGGTAGCCTCAACCGATACGCAACAGGACCCACACGCTCAACCACCTCATATGGTCCAATGTACCTAGGGCTCAACTTACCCTTCCGGCCAAACCTCATCACCTTCTTCCAAGGCGAAACCTTCAAGAACACACGGTCACCCACCGCATACTCTATCTCCTTACGCTTCAAATCCGCGTAAGACTTTTGCCGATCAGAGGTTGCCTTCAACCGCTCACAGATAAGCTTCACCTTCTCGGTGGTTCCTTTCAACAAAGCCGGCATCGAAACCAACTTTTGACCAGTTTCAGCCCAACAAAGAGGAGTCCTACACTTCCTCCCGTACAAAGCCTCATAAGGTGCCATCTGTATACTCGCCTGATAACTATTGTTATAAGCAAACTCCACCAAAGGCAAATGCTTCTCCCAAGAACCTTGGAACTCAATCACGCAGCACCTCAACATATCCTCCAAAATCTGAATAACTCGCTCAGACTGACCATCCGACTGAGGATGATAGGATGTACTGAAATTCAACCTTGTACCCAGAGCTTGATGCAAACACTGCCAGAAACGCGATGTGAACCTCGGATCCCTATCCGACACAATCGACTTAGGCACACCATGCAGCCGCACAATCTCAGCAATGTACAACTCTGCCAGCTTATCCAAGGAAAACGTAGTATGCACAGGCAAGAAATGCGCACACTTCGTCAGGCGATCCACAATCACCCACACCGAATTCTTCTTCGATGGAGACAAGGGCAAACCAGATACAAAATCCATGGTAACCCTCTCCCACTTCCATTCAGGGATTCTCAACGGTTGCAACAAACCTGAAGGAATCTGATGTTCAGCCTTAACTCGCTGACACACCATACACTTGCTCACAAACTCTGCAACATCCTTCTTCAAACCCACCCAATAGTACTCATCACGAAGATCACGGTACATCTTAGTACTACCAGGGTGCATAGCAAAAGGACTACTATGACCTTCAGTCAGAATAGCACGCCTCAACTCAACATCATTGGGCATTACTATTCGACTCCCAAAACACAACACACCATCATCATTAAAACAGAAATCCGAAGGTCTACCCTCCGCGATATCCTGAACATGAGACACCAAGGAGTCATCCAGCAACTGCTTTTCCTTGATCAACTGAACCATAGATGGCTTCACTTGCAACTCAGCCACAAGGCCACCGTCTCGCGATATACTCAAGCTAGCAAACATAGCCCTCAGCTCAACAGCTACCTTCCTACTCAAGGCATCCGCAACAACATTAGCTTTTCCAGGATGGTACTCAATCGTCAGATCATAATCCTTGAGCAACTCCAACCATCGCCGCTGCCTAAGATTCAACTCCTTCTGAGACATCAGATACCTCAAACTCTTGTGATCCGTGTACACAATACACTTCTCACCATACAGATAATGTCTCCAGATCTTCAGAGCAAAAACCACCGCAGCCAACTCAATATCATGCGTAGGATAATTGCGCTCATGCACTTTCAACTGTCGCGATGCATAAGCCACAACTTTACCCTCTTGCATCAGCACACATCCCAAACCAACATAGGACGCATCACTGTAGACCACAAACTCTTTCCCTGATTCAGGCTGAACCAAGATAGGAGCTTGCGTCAAAGCCGCCTTCAGCTTCTCAAAAGCCTGCTGTCTCGCTTCCGTCCACTCATACTTAACATCCTTCTGCAACAACTTTGTCAAAGGAGCAGCAATCTTAGAAAAACCATCCACAAACCTCCGGTAGTATCCTGCCAAACCAAGGAAACTACGGACCTCATGAACAGACTTAGGAACCTTCCAGTTCATCACCGCCTCAATCTTCTGAGGATCAACACGAATCCCCTCAGCAGAAACTACATGACCAAGAAACACCACCTCCTTAAGCCAGAACTCACACTTTCTCAGCTTAGCATAAAGCTGATTCTCCAACAAAGCTTGCAAAACAATCCTCAAATGCTCTTCATGCTCCTCCTCAGTACGCGAGTACACGAGGATATCATCAATGAACACCACAACAAACTTGTCCAGGTATTCATGAAACACACGGTTCATCATATCCATGAAAGCAGCAGGAGCATTTGTCAAACCAAACGACATCACAAGGAACTCATAATGCCCATACCTTGTCCTGAAAGCTGTCTTAGGCACATCCACATCCTTCACCTTCAACTGGTAATACCCTGACCTCAAGTCAATCTTAGAGAACACAGCCGCTCCCCGAAATTGATCAAAGAGATCATCAATCCTCGGTAAAGGATACCGATTCTTGATAGTCAACTTATTCAGCTGACGGTAATCAATGCACATCCTCATAGTGCCATCCTTCTTCTTCACAAACAAGACCGGTGCTCCCCAAGGTGACACACTCGGCCGGATGAAACCACGATCAAGCAGCTCTTGCAACTGCGTCTTCAGCTCCTTCAGCTCCTTAGGTGCCATTCTATAGGGAGTAATGGACACAGGAGTTGTATTCTCATACAGCTCAATTCCAAACTCCACCTCGCGATTAGGAGGTAAACCAGGCAACTCCTCAGGAAAAACACCAGGAAACTCCTTCACAACTCGGATATCTTGCACCCTCAACTCCTTAGAGCTAGGATTCATCACAAAAGCTAGATAGGCTTCACAACCTTGCCTCAACATCCTGCTCGCCTCCAAGGTAGACACCACATTGGCAAGAAACTTCACATTCTCACCAACCACAACAACATCGTAATCATCTGCAAGCTTCAGCGAAACACGCTTATTTTCACAATCCACAACAGCACGATGCTCAGCAAGCCAATCCATACCAAGGATTACATCAAAACCATAGAAAGGCAACTCCATAAGGTCAACATGGAAAACATGTTCTTGAACAACCAAAGGACACCTTCTATAAAGCTTTCGAGTCACAACAGTCTCACCAAAAGAACTAGTGACACGCACACCAACATCCAAAGACTCAACAGGCAAACCAAGCAATTCAGCATGCTCACGCAAAATGTATGAATGCGTAGATCCAGAATCAATCAAAGAAAGCAATGACAAGGACTGCAAAGTAAAGGTACCTGCAATCACATCCGCATCATTCCTCCCTTCACGCTGAGCATACACCCTAGCTTGACCACCACCCTCAGGCTGAATAGCCACCACATGAGCCACTCCACGACCACCTTCCTCTCTCCTCTGGAAATTACCACGGCCGCGCCCACGACCTCTCTGCGGTGCAGCAACAACAGGAGCACGCACTTGGCCACCAGCCAACATAGGACAATCTCGCCTCAAATGATCTGCGGATCCACAGTTCCAGCATCCATTACCAGCTACCGCAACAGGAGCTTGCACCTCCCTCACAGCACGAGGACAGTCACGCTTCATGTGACCACGTGAACCACAAATCCAACAAGCACTTGGATCAGCTCTAGCATTGCCTCCTCTAGCAGGTGCACCACCACCTCTCTTAGCTGAGGACTGATACTTCTGATCACGTCCCCTCTTGTTCCGTCCACCACCGGAACTAAACTCAGCAGCTCGTTTACCAGCACTTGCTCCAGCACCTCTAGCAGATAAACCCAAGTTCATCTCAATATCCTTAGCTCGGCCCACCAACACATCAAAATCATCATACTCGGTGGCCAGCACATACATCTTCACGTCCGTTACTAAACCATAACGGAACCTCTCGCACCTTGCCCGCTCATCAGGTACCAGCTCAGGTGCATACTGACTGAGTCGCACAAACTGCACTTCATACTCAGCCACACTCATGCTCCCTTGGGTAAGAGACATGAACTCACGCTTCTTTTCATCAAGATATCTCACTCCAAGATACCTCCTCTTGAACATATTCTGAAAGAATGTCCAAGTGATGTCAGCCTCAGCCATCCCAGCTATAGTGGTCGTCCACCACGTATACGCATCATCCTGCAGCAAGGATACAACACAACCCAGCTTTTTCACATCCGTGCAACTCATCTGTCCCAAAATCCTCTTGGTACTCTCTAACCAAGCCTCAGAACCTTCAGCTGACATACCCCTGAACTCAGTCCCACCAAGACTGCGTAAGCGCTCCAAAGGTAGTCTAACACCAGCATCCCCCTGATGCCCAGCTCCTTGAGCTCCAGCTACTGCCGCTCTAAAAGCACCAGCAATAGCTTGCACCAACATCGTCATATCAGGCATAGCTTGCCCCTGACCAACCTCAGGTCCAGCAGCTCCAGCACCAGCTGCAGCTTCAGCTCTTTCTCCCTCAGCACCACCACCAGGTGGAGGAGGTAACACCGCACTACCCGTGTTTTCCTCATTCTCGTTCTCATTAGGAGCCATAGCTCGCACATTACCTCGCAACTCTCTACGTGGTGCCATACTTTAACCATGCAATCACAATGTAAATAAACCAATTAGGCCCAGCAAGGTAAGCAATCCAAGTACTCAAGCTCAATTTCACTTAAAATCAACATCATTAGTTTAGCTTTGATTTGGCAATGGGTACCCACATCATGCTTCATCACAGCATACAACTCAATTGTATCAAAATCACAAGCCACTAATCATGCTTTCAATCAATCAAGCATACATAGCATACATACTTCAATCATGCACACATTCATGCCCAATTACTCGAGAACTCAGCTCTGATACCACCAAATGTAACCCCCTTAACTCGGCCTAGACGGTTGACCCGAATTAAGAAAGTCACACGGGGAAAACCAAAGTCAACCCGAAAGTCAACCTTGATTAACGACCCTTTTTTTATTTTTAAACTTGTCTAGATGCTCATTGACCCTAGTCATGATCATACAAACAACATACTCAAAGATCATAAACATCATAGATTAAACAGGGACCCAATTGTACAATTTTCAACTTTAGGGACCAAATTGTAAATTCTGTAAATTAGGAGGACTTAACCCAAATTAAAGTTACCATCTTGTAATTAATCAGGTTTCATGCCTCACTGTCAAATTTCAGCTCAAACGGACATTCCAAACTCATACAATTGCACAAACAAGATTCAGGACCAAAATGCAAACATTTCGAAACATTTAACTGCCAATGTCAGCCCCCAACGGTCGACCGTTCCGAAACAGGCAGAGCCTGTTTCGAAACGCGGGGCCGTTCCGCAACGCGTACCGAAACACGGGCTGGCAGTGGCCTTTCCGTTTCGGAACGGTCTCTCCCGTTTCGGACGCCTGGGATGGTTTAAGGCACCCGTTCCGAAACGATAGGCACTGTTCCGAAACACCCTGCACAGAATGCCACGAAATGCATGCTTAAACATGCTATTAAACATCCAATCATGCTCCAAATGCTACCAAACTTTACCAACATGAAATTCAACATATAAAAGACATACTTGCATCAACAATTCAACATATTAACATCATATATGAAAAGCCTCAATTCTAATGGCATGCTTCCTACACAAGCAAACCATTCAAGCATAAACTTCCAAAACAAGCATTTAGAGGCCAATTACAAATACCAGCAAATTCAACAACATTCAACATACTTAGGGAGTTCAAACATCTCCCAAAACATACACATAGGTCCCCCATTGCCAAATTACCAAAAGCTAAAATGTGTTTAAGAAAACCTTCCATACTTTGAGCTTAATCCCACTTGATTGCTTGCCTTCCTTGCTGCCCTCAAAGTACCTTAATGATCTGCATTATTGGTTTAAGAAAAATGAAAGAGAGCGTAAGCAAAAGCTTAGTGAGGAATGCTCATTAAAACCATTCAATAATGCATTTATAAAACTCTTTATAAATCATACTTCAAAACATCATATAAACATGCTCACTAGCATTCTTAAACAAGAAATACATGCTTCCATATCAATTCATGTCATATTGGCCACAAGTGATAAATTTCATCTATTTAAACAAGATCAACATAAGACTCACACATGGACTTTTAAACACCATTGTGATCTTATAGTGTACAAGAACCACGCAAGGACTTTTAACCACCTTCGTGTTCTTCCCAAGGACTTTTAAACACCTTGGCCCCAAGGACTTTTAAACACCTTGGCCCATGGACTTTTAAACACCATGGCAAGGACCACACAAGGAATTTTAACCACCTTTGTGTCCTCAACAAGAACCATCCAAGGACTTTTAACCACCTTGATGTTCTTAAGTAACAAGGCTCACTCAAGGACTTTTAACCACCTTAGTGACCTTAACAAGAATCATCATGGACTTTTAACCACCATGAAGTTCTTAGAAACCACAAGGCTCACTCAAGGACTTTCAACCACCTTAGTGACCTTAACCTTTTCAAAACATCACTTGCCAATATACATCATTCTCATCAATTAATTCACTGTTTTAAAGCATTTAACCAAGCCATATTCAACATGCATTTATAAGCATCAAACCACATTTTAACCATGCTCAAAAACAAGGAACTCTTACCTTGAGCTTCCTTCAACATATGGCTTACAAAAACAGCAAATACCATGCTAAATCATGCTTTCAAAACAGAGTTTAAAACATGCAATAAACCACATTGCATAACAATCAAATCATGGCCACCACTAGAGAGTATTTCCGAAAACTTACACTTGAGCTTAGCAAAGTTGTTTAGACTTAAACTAAGCTCCCAAGACATTGGTTTCAAAGCCGAAAACCCATTTTCACTCACCGATTCCACTTCGCCTCTTGCCGAAGCACCAATTCAAGCCTCCGGATCAACAACTCTTGGATCCAAAGATGGCTCCCCTGTTTTAAACACATCAAAGCAGAGGATTAATGCATCATCATGCATTAATAGCTTCAATGAAAGCACCTAAACTCGCTGCTCTCATCCAACCTCCAATTTCGGCCACCAAACACAACTGAAAATGCATCCAAACCACTTCTCAACAAAGCCCAGCCATAAACCATCACAACCAAACATCCTTTAACATCATTTAACATCTAAAAAGAGTCTAACAACATCCTTATACCTCCAGCAACAACAGATCCACAAGATCACACCAAAAACAACCTAGAATCATAAGCTAAACTTAGGAAATTCAACCTATCCGGGATTGCATCAATCAAAACTCAATTCCTCATCAAATTAGCATTCATTAATCATCACTTTAACACCTTAAAACACTGCTTAAACAGATCCAACGAAAATTCATCAAAAATCACCAAATCTTGCATTTTAAGCCAATATCCATTTAGCAACTCAAAATCCATTTATAAAACATCAATTAAGGATTGAGAACTTAGGAATTTCAGTAAGAACTGATAGTTTAGAGGAGAAGGACGTTCTTACCTCCAAACTTGAGTTTCTCCTCTTTAGAGCCAAAAAGCTTGAAAATCCAATTAGCAAATTGCAAGGTTTTGTTGTTGAAATGATTAGGAATCCAAAGAGAATTGAAAAGATAGATTTGAGTGACAAAATCAGAAAAAAATTTCTGGAGAGAAAGTGTTTGGGTTGAGAGAAAATGAGAGAAAAGGAAAATTGGAAGAAAATGGAAAGTTGGTTACAAAATAGTAAAATGATTTCCCTCCACTTTTCTTAAGCTTTAAAATCAGAATTATACATTAAAATATCTTAGAAAAATCTGGAGAAACTCCTTTTGGAATAATAGCTCCTTAAAGATTCAAAGTTTCAATCCTTTTTAAAACAGTCACGCAACTTTCAAAAATTACATTTTGGTCACTAGCCAAAATGTCACCCTTCCAAAACTCATTTTGTAAAATTGATTTCACAGTTCACTTATATATATTAAAAGATAATTTTAGAACATTTTTCCATATTTTTAATGCAACCCGAACTAGGCTTTCCTAATTTTACCCTTTTAGATTCGAACAACACTTTGACCGAACCGGTCAACGCTCAAACTTCTAAGCCCAAAACCGGGGCGTTACATGCGCTGCCCAAGTGCTGCCCCGACAGTATAGTCACTAGCATCACACATAATCTCAAATGGTTGTGTCCAGTCTGGTGGTTGTACTATTGGGGCTGTTACCAGTTTTTCCTTCAGAACCTTGAATGCTTCAGTACATTCTTCATTAAAGTCAAAGGGTCGGTTTTGCTCCAAAAGATGGCATAGGGGCTTGGTGATTTTTGAGAAATTCGCAATGAATCTCCGATAAAAACCAGCATGCCCTAAAAAACTTCTAATGCCCTTGACTGTGGTCGGCGGCGGCAGCTTCTCGATCACTTCTATTTTAGCCCTATCGACTTCTATCCCACGGCAGCTAATCTTATGGCCAAGGACTATCCCTTCATCCACCATAAAGTGGCATTTTTCCCAATTCAAAACAAGATTTGCTTTTTCACATCTTTCAAGTACCTTTTGTAGATTGTCGAGGCAGCTCTCAAAATCGTCTCCAAAGACAGAAAAATCATCCATAAATATCTCCAGGAAGTCCTCTACCATGTCGGAGAATATGGCCATCATGCACCTTTGGAAGGTGGCGGGTGCATTGCATAGTCCAAACGGCATTCTCCTAAAAGCATATGTTCCGTATGGGCATGTGAAAGTCGTCTTTTCTTGATCTTCTGGTGCGATAGCAATTTGATTATACCCTGAATAACCATCAAGAAAAGAATAGTAAGGTTTACCCGCTAATCTATCAAGCATTTGATCAATAAAGGGTAAAGGAAAGTGGTCAATTCGGGTAGCTTTGTTAAGCTTCCGATAGTCCATACAAACCCTCCAACCGGTCACAGTCCTGGTTGGGATTAACTCATTGTTTTCATTGGTCACCACGGTCATTCCTCCTTTCTTGGGCACGCATTGCACCGGGCTCACCCATTTGCTGTCGGAGATGGCATAAATAATACCAGCATGTAACCACTTGATTATCTCTTTACGCACCACCTCTTTCATCGCATGGTTTAACCGCCTTTGGGCATCAATAGTCGGCTTATGATCTTCCTCTAGAAGAATTTTGTGCATGCACAACGCCAGACTAATGCCTTGAATGTCAGCAATCGTCCATCCAATCGCCTTTTTGTGCTGCCTTAGCATGCCTATTAGCTGTCGTTCCTGTTCCTGCGGCAGCTTAGAAGAGATGATTACGGGCAGCGTATCATTTGAACCAAGAAAAGCATATTTTAGCTGCCCTGGCAGGGGCTTCAATTCTAAGGCAGCTGGTTCAACAGTAGATGACTTTTGGATTAAATGGTTATCCGAAGTATAATTTAAGGGTTCGAATAACTTACTTGGACGATTGCCTAACCAGTTTACCTCCTCCTGATCTTCAGTATCAGTTGTATCGGAATTAGAGGAGTTGCTGTCGTCGGTGCTATCGTCAGTGCTGTCGTGACAGTCCTGTAGGTGGCTGCCACGGCAGTGACCAAATTTAATATCGTGACAGCACGACCTGATGCAGGGTTGATCAAGGGTAACGTCAATGATAGCCTTGCATTCCTCGTCCACATCAGCATGTTTCATTGCTTGGAGAACATTCAACTTAATTTCTTGATCGTTCACTCGCATGGTGAGTTCTCCTTTCTCCACATCAATTAATGATCTTCCCGTGGCTAAGAAGGGTCGCCCAAGGATAACTGGTGCGTTTTCGTCTGCCTCACAATCTAAAACAAGAAAGTCAGCAGGAAAAATAAACTTATCCACTCTTACCAGAATATCTTCGATTTTTCCTTCTAGATGAACGTAAGAGCGGTCTGCCAGCAGCAGAGTTACTGTCGTGGGCCGCGCCTTTCCAATACCTAATTTCTGAAAAACATATTTTGGCATTAAATTAACACTAGCACCAAGATCACAAAGTGCCTTACCCACAAATTTGTTTCCGATTACACAAGGTATGATAAAGCTCCCCGGATCCTTCTTTTTCTGGGGTGGCTGCTGATGAAGAATACTCATGCAACCTTCTGTCATCTTTACCGTTTCAAATTCCCCAAGTTTAGATTTTTTCGACATAACATCCTTGAGAAATTTAGCATAACAGGGTATCTCCCTAACGGCATCTAACAGTGGAATATTAATATGAATCTGCTTAAAAATATCATAAATCTTTTTAAGTTGAGATTCTTGCTTAGCTTGCTGTATCCGTTGGGGAAAAGGTGGTGGGGGACGATAATCAACAATTCGTCCTTCCCACTGCATACGAATCTGAGGAGGTTTAGGTGCATCAATTTTCTCCTCTGTCGCTTATGCTGTCGTGACAGGCTCATCGGCAGTAGTCTGTTTGTTACCTGTCGGGGCAGCTTCCTCGGCAGGTATGTCCAAGGCTGGTTCCTTTACTGTTTCAGCTTCTTTTTCCGGCCCTGATAATTTCTTCCCACTCCTAGTAGTAATAGCTTTACATTGCTCATGTGTGGGCTGCCTAGCATTTTCAGTATTACTAGGGAATCCTCCAGTCTACCTCGGCTTAATATGTTGGGAAACCTGACCCATTTGTGTCTCCAAAGATTTCAGAGTAGCTTCATGATTCGTCATCCGCATGTAACACCCGTGTTTTGGGGCTAGGAGTTAGTCGGGTTAGTGGTCTGAGTCGGTAAAATTAAAATTTAATCAATTTGACCTTAACTTGGGCTAATTGGGTTTTAAAATAAAAAGGAGGGACCAATGCGGTGATTTAACCTAAATGTTTTAAAAAGCTAGACCACTTTTTGAAAGTTAAAGAGAACAAAAAAAAGGTGTAGTCATCTTCCTCATTTTCCTTTCTTCACCATGGAAACCCTAACAAACCCTCCCAAATCCCAAATTCGTATTTCCATCAATTTCTTCATCAATTCAAGGGCGTTTTTAAAGGTAAAATCATTTTCTAAATATCCTCTTCATTTCCTATTCATACATGGTCTTAGATTTTAAAAATATGAACTTTTGGGAATTAGGGTTTGATTTTAAAGTTTGGGTTTTTATGGGGTTTTCATCTTGTTTTGTTAAATTGAGTTGGGGTTTTGTTTAATCAAGTTGAAATACACATTATATGTTAATTTGGTTGAATTTTGATGAATTTCCGAAGTGGGTTCTTGGACCCATTTTTAAGGTGTCAAAAAGTTGATTTTTGGTGGGTTTTAGGGTGTAATTAGAGGGCTGATGGTATATGCATGCTAAGGGGATGATTTGGGACCATTTAGATGTCATTTGGGTGTTTAAAAACATGATTTTCTGCTGGGTAAAATATTAGTACGAAAATGGTGTTTTGGAGGGTTTTGGGTGAGTTTTGGGGGTTGTTTAAGGTGGTGTTTGATAGCCCAATGGTAGTACTATGGTTAGGGATTGATTTGGGATCATTTGTGGGTGCAATGGATGTTGGAAACAAGGATTTTGGAAGAGGTATTAGGGCTGTCCGAAATTGCTAAGTATGGGGTTTGGTCATGACTTGAAATGTTGGGTTTGATATTTGAATTTGTATTCCGGGATGATATTTTGATGTTGGGCTGATTTGAGGATTACTTGAATTGTATTGAGGTTGTTTAGAAGCGAGAGTTTGCGTTGGAGGAGCTTCGGGAAGAAATCCGGAAACTTGAAGGTAATGCTTGCTTGGTAGTTGAGCTTGGAGCTTGGAAGCTTAGGTGAGTGGTTAAATATTTTCAAATGGTTTTGAGTATTTGGTTCAAGCATGTGAACCTAGGATGGGCTTGGTAAACCCACCTAGAGTTGGGATTAGAGTGGTAACCTAATCCCAAGCTTTGATTAGAGACCTTGGTTGCACTTTTAATGGTTGTATATGCCTCGTATTAAATTGTGATGGTGTTGATTATGTATATGTTGTATACTTGTATGTTGAGGCATGTTTGATGCATTGTTATATGCATGTTGAAGATAGATATGATATGGTTATACACATGTGTAAAATATAATGTAATATGGTTGTTAATGATGTACATGTGGTGTTGGCATGTGAAATGATATTATGAGGTGGTTTCATGATCCGAGGATCATGGTGAGTACGTGCTAAGCACGGAAGTGTTATGAATTGATATTATGAATGATTAATGAAATGTGTAGTATTTGGCACTAGTATGCTTGGGTACAAATGATCGATCATTAGGATGTTAGTGTGTACACATGAGTCAAAAGTCGCGCGTGGCCTTGGTGGCGTTGAGTCACCAAGGAGGAGTACGGGTTCGCCCGGAAATTGTATTTATATTAGTCGGTGATGAGTGGAATCCCATCGACGGGGCGTGAGGATGAGTGGAATCCCCTCCGCATGAACGGTGATGAGTGGAATCCCACCGTCAGGTAATGGTTGAGTTGTTGGATGTGAGTTCCAACGGTTATCCGCGTATTCGAGTCATAGCTAGGTCCCAATACAGATTGTAGTTTATGTTGCCAATATGTGGTTAATTGTGAGCCAATGTGTTTTTGGAGGTGTTGCTAACATGGTTTAATATATGTGATTTCATATGTTGTGGATTTAAACATGTTGAGCATGACATGATATTGAATATATGTTCATGCATCATCCATATTTATGGCTCGCGTGGATCGGAGGTAAGATCATGCATTTTATCTTGGTTGTAGCTCGTGCTTGGACCCTGCATTGTCGAGGTTTGTTTTTAAAGAGCTTACCCTCACTAAGCTTTTATGCTTACGCTCTCTTTTGTTCGACAATGCAGATCAATAGCTTGAGGGTGGCAAGGGGCAAGGAAAGGCCTTCAAGTGTTGCTTACGGTTAGCTCAAGTATGATGTTTAAATTTAAAGATTGTAATAGTAAAGCAATGGGATAGGTATTGTTGGTTTGAGTTTGATGTATGTCAATGGTTGACTTGGTTTGTAAGCATGTTATATCTTGCCAAATGTTTGTATGATGGATGGCTTATGAATGCTTAAGTTGCTTGAATGACATGTAAACTTATTTGATATGTATGATGCTTATTGGTTCTCCTTTAATGTCTTCAAGCATGCTTGTATGGAAGGCTCTTAATGTGTAATTTGCTATGTACGAAAGATTGTCTAAATCCATGCTTGTATGTGTTTGAGTATGTTAAATCTAGGATGTACGCCTCTAGACTTTGTTTGATGGTTTTGTGTGCCTTTAGGGGTCCTATGGGACCTTCATACTTGTTGAAATACCCTTAAATCTGAATTTCAAAAGGCTGCAGACAGCCCGCGTTTCGAAACGGGCTGGGTCGTTTCGGAATGGGTAAGGCTTCAGGGACCCCGTATCGGAACGCGTTTTGATACGGTATGGCCTTTGAAACCCCTGTTCCGATACGCGTTTCGGAACGTTTTGGCTACTGGAATTCTGAGAAATTCACGAGATGAAGGTGTATCGAAACGGGTATAAGGGTTTTGAAACGGTCAAAATCTCGTTGACCACGAGAAGTTGACCGTTGAGGGCGTTTCGGAACGGTTGACCACCGTTTCGATACGGCCCCTTGTAGAGGCTCTGGGACAGTTGACCTGGTCAAGGCGTTTCGATACGCCTCAAGGGTGTTTCGAAACGGCCTGTTTAAAAGATTAAAAGTGGGTTGTTTAATTGTTGTTTTGGGTTCGAATGTTTGCCTCATGTATTTTATTCCGTTGTTTGATCACATAGGACTTAAATGGACTTTTAGACAAGATAAATAAAAGAAATTTTTCTAGGGTTGCTAACCGAGGTGGGACCTTAACGGGTTTCGCTTCGGTTTTCCCCGTGTGGCCCACTCGGACCGGTCGTACGGCCAGACCGGGACGAGGGGGTTACACCGCATCTCTGTCTTATCCATGAAATTCTCTGTCTTCTTGACAAACTGATTCATATTCTCAATATAAGTACCTGTCTGAGACATAAAAGTGGCCAAAGTCTGCTCCAGTATACTGCTCGGGGCAGCTGGTGGCTGCTGTTGTTGCTGCGGCGGCGGCAGTTGCGACGGCAGTTGCTGTCGCGTCAGCAATCTAGGTCCTCCCTGATTCTGATTGTGTGCTTGAGGATTCAGGGCATTATAAGGATTACTCCAAGAAAACTTGGGATCCTTCCTCCAATTGGGATTATAGTTGTTGGAATTGTAATTCGGCTTATAGTTTTCAACATATTTTCCCTCTTCTAACTGTATCGGGCACTCATCCGAACCATGATTTCCCTCACAGATTTCACATACCTCCTCAACAGCAAATCCATGTTGTCCATCATCATTCAATAGCCTTTTCATTGCTTTAGTAAGGAATGCTACCTGTGATTTCATTGTGCTGTCGGCCTCATAATCCTTGACAGCAAGTATCCGTTTACCCCCTTTTCTTGCTGTCGGAAATTTCTCTTCATTCTTAGCCAGATTTTTCAATACTTGCATTGCTTCGTCCGGATCTTTATCCAATAATAGTCCATTTGCTGCTGAATCAATTCAAATACGAGTTTGTAAGTTGGCAGCACCACTAAACTGCCCGACATTGTTGATCATACTAAACATGACAGGTTTCAGCTCGAAGTTGTCAATATCAATATCCGGCAGCGTGGTCTCCAGCTCTACATGATCGTTCAGCATGTAGTCACGACATGATCGTCGTCCGGCGGTGGCAGGGTTATCGGCAGGTGGTATAACATTGCCAGCAGGTGGGTCGTCGGCCATCTTCTCTAGCTGTTCTTCAAGGTACTCGTTCCTGGCTAAAAGGTGATGAATTTGTTTCTTGAGATTGAAGGAACGTTCAACTTCCGGATCTAATGGATACTCAGGATCTTCACCTCTTTTAGATCTGCGCATAAACAAGAAAACCTCGTGAAAAGCAAGAGTAGAAAGCACCAACGAAAAACAGAAAAATAAAAATAAAAAGAAAAACAAAAACAAAAACGAAAAGTGTAATAAAAGAAAGGTGGAGTTATGTTTCCAATCCCCGGCAACGGCGCCAAAAACTTGTTGCGTGTAAAAGAGTCTATCGCAATTGTAGTGCAAGTGTACACGACGCAAGTAGTAAAGTGATACGAAGTATCGGATATCGTCTCCATAGGGATTGGGCTAATAGCTTCACCTTAATTCACTGCACGAAGGTAAAGAAAATATTTGAGAGAATTGTCACAAGAATAATAAAGTAAACGTAAATAAAGA
The DNA here is from genome assembly GCA_958450335.1 of Hibiscus tridactylites. Lineage (NCBI taxonomy): Eukaryota > Viridiplantae > Streptophyta > Magnoliopsida > Malvales > Malvaceae > Hibiscus > Hibiscus tridactylites. The sequence continues at coordinate 65,798,953 of OY288281.1, read as the reverse complement.
ATAGAAATATCAAGATAGAGAGAATGGGCTGGTATTGAATTGCTCAGTAGTGCAGGTATTGCAATGCTAAGGAACTCCAGTTCTGTCGTTGCGCCCGTCGCGGCAGCACCTGTCGCGGCAGCAGTCCGTTGGTCGTCGCGGCAGCGAACACACCAACTCAGTACTCCAAGTTTGGCAAGAATCCTAGATCTGCCTTGGCCTATCCCTAGGTCCAAGTCTGTCGATGATCACGTCTTTGATGATACCTCCCGGCGTGAATCGAAGGATGAACACCGATGTGTATGAATTCTTCTTTAGCCACTTAACCTTGCCCTATCCCTAGGCACAAGATAGTTCAACTATAAACTAGAGAACTTGCTCTTATTTCTTTCGTATACTCAACTCTCCCGATGCTAAGTAAATGGATAACCTCACAATGCTCTCCCGATGCTCTTGCAAGATATTAATAACCAAAATAAGAGAACTTGAAGTTTATTTTATTGAACTGAAAATTCCTAAAACAAAATAACCCTTGCAACTACTTTACAAATCAACCCGTGGCCCTAGGGGTTTTTTAGAACATATCGACGGCGGGTAAACGGCGGAGGGTTTTGGGTTGTCGGTTTAAAGGGAAATCGGCTATGGGTTATGAGATATATCTCCTAGGTTAAAATACATGCCCTTATATAAGCTTTGGGCTCAAGTATTCTAAGTTAACAAGGATTACAACTTTAATTAAAAGTATGATTCTAATAAAGACTTAATCTTCAAGGATCCTACTTTTCAGCCGTCCTCCTTGTTTCTTGGGATTTCCTCTCCTTGAGCTTTGGCTTGACATATCTTTTGATCCGGGGCTTGGAAAAATATATGGTTTTCACACGACAGACGAGCATAATTTTCTCTATCTATCGAGGTCCACTTTGCTTTTTCTCCACTACTTTGCTGTCGTCCTCTGCTGTCACGGTAGCACCATGGCAGCATCGTCCTCTTTATCTGGTTGTCCAGTTCAGCTCTTCTGCTTCTCTTCCCCGCGCCTGCCTTCTCCGTCTACGATGGCGGCAACCTGCCAAAAACAACCATTTTTAGTAGAATCCGTGCCTTTTATATATTTGTGATGTTTTGCTGTAAACTAACCTAAATGCAATGTAATGATGCTTGAATGCAACAGAAATATGAGTTAAAAAAGGTGTAAATAATAGAACTTTTACACACTCAACACTTTTAAAAGCCCAAGACGTGGGGAGAGGGGCAAGTAGCTCGGGTAGCGACCTCATCGTATATTATTTTTTTAAAAAAATTAAATTTTTAATATTTAATATTAAAGAAAATAATAAAAAAACATTTTTTTAAATTTTATTTATCCCAATTTCTCTCTGTATTTTTATAAATAAGCATAAGAAGCTTATTTGTACTAAAAATATGAAAAAATACAATACATTCAAATTATTATTAATATTGGGGCAAAAAAAAACTCTTGAAACTCAAAAGACGTGAAGAAAAAAATAGAGCTTTTCCTTCAATACTTCGTTTATCTTCTATAAAAAACTCAATAACGATCAAAGAAATTTTTATGTGTAACACCCCAATTTAGCCCCAAATTGTAAACCCTAATCGTGAAAATCCCCAATTGGAAACCCTAGAATTTGGGGGAAATTTCGGATTTTAACCTAATTTGAATTCAGGACCTAATTGAATAAAGTTAAAATATGGTGGTCAAGTCGTTAGACGGGCTAAAGTTGGGACCCTTCTTATGTAATTTTCCCATTTTTTTAGGGTAAACACCCTGTTGCGTGTAAAATAGTCTATCGCAATGGTAGTGCAAGTATACACGACGCAAGTAGTAAAGTGATACGAAGTATCGGATATCGTCTCCATAGGGATTGGGCTAATAGCTTCACCTTAATTCACTGCACGAAAGTAAAGAAAATAATTGAGAAGTTGTCACGAAAATAATAAAGTAAACGTAAATAAAAGAGTAGGAAAATCAAGATAGAGAGAATGGGCTGGTATTGAAGTGCTCAGTAGTGCAGGTATTGCAGAGTTTAGGAAATCCAGTTCTGTCGTCGCGCCCGTTGCGGCAGCACCTGTCGCGGCAGCAGTCCGTTGATTGTCGCGGCAGCAAACACTCAACTCCGTACTTCAAGTTTGGCAAGAATCCCAGATGTGCCTTGGCCTATCCCTAGGTCCAAGTCTGTCGATGATCACGTCTTTGATGATACCTCCCGGCGTGAATTGAAGGATGAACACCGATGTGTATGAATTCTTCTTTAGCCACTTAACCTCGTCCTATCCCTAGGCCCGAGATAGTTCAACTATAAACTAGAGAACTTGCTCTTATTTCTTTCGTATACTTAACTCTCCCGATGCTAAGTAAATAGATAACCTCACAATGCTCTCCCGATGCTCTTGCAAGATATTAATAACCAAAATAAGAGAACTTGAAGTTTATTTTATTGAACTGGAAATTTCTAAAACAAAACAACCCTTGCAACTACTTTACAAATCAACCCGTGGCCCTAGGGGGAATTTAGAACATGATGTGGGAAAGAAAACGGCTAGAGTTTGGGAAGGAAGCTAGGGTAATCGGTTATGCCCCTCTAGGTTATAATACATGCCCTTATATAAGCTTTGGGCTCAAGTCATCTAAAATAGCAAGAATACAACTTTAAATAAAAGTATGATTCTAATAAAGACTAAATCTTCAAGGAATCTACTTTCCAGCCGTCATCTTCTTGCTTGGGATTTCTCTCTCCTTGAACTTTGGGCTTGACATTCCTTTTGATCTGGGGCTTGGAAAAATATGAGGTTTTCACACGACAGACGGGCTGAATTTTCTCTATCTGTCGAGGTCCACTGTGCTTCTTCTCCTCAAAAACTGTTGTCGTCCTTTGCTGTCACGGCGGCAACCATGACAGCATCGTCCTCTTTGACTGCTTGTCCAGCTCGGCTCTTCTGCTTCACTGCCCAGCGCCTGCCCTTTCCGTCTGCTACGGCAGCAACCTGCAAAAACAACCATTTTTAGTAGAAACTGTGCCTTTCAATATATTTGTGATGTTTTGCTGTAAACTAACCTAAATGCAATGAATAATGCTTGAATGCAGCAGAAATATGGGTTAAAAAGGGTGTAAATTATAGAACTTTTACACACTCAACACACCCCCAAACTCAAGTTTTTGCTTGCCCTCAAGCAATTCTAACCTAATAAAGAAAATTAAAGTTTTTGTTTGGCTTAAAACATTGAACTTTTCTTTGCCTGCCACTCCGTTGCTGTCGACAGCAGCACCTTGTCAAATATTTCTGGACTTTCCCGGAACCATGCTATAATTCTAGTGATGTGTGTGCGGCTTTTGTGAACACTTAAGCATCTAGACTACCTTAGTATACCAGAATAGTTATGACTACAGCTTGAAATTTATGCCAAATCAAAAAAAAATTTTCTGGAGGCAATTCTTAGGCTCCTTTAGTTTTTGACTCTTTATTTGAATGCATTTTTTCTGGAGGCAATTCTTGGGCTCCTTTAGTTTTTGACTCTCTATTTAACTGCATCTTTTCTGGAGGCAATTCTTAGGCTCCTTTAGTTTTTGACTCTCTATTTAACTGCATCTTTTCTGGAGACAATTCTTAGGCTCCTTTAGTTTTTTCTGCTCAAGAAGAAATCACCTAAAATAAGTGCAAGGCAGTTTTGCAAGCTATAGAGTCTGAATATTTTCTTTCTTTATCTTCCTAGAGCCGGTGATAGGCACCTCTAGGGGCAGTTTCAAGTGGGTACTCATTCCTATGCCAGTGTACTAAAGAAATCTAAACAACTTAAGAGTCACAAAGAGTGTTTTACATGGCAGGATCATAGCAAGGCTCTAAACAAATCCTAAAATATTCTAAAGGCACTGTCACGACAGCATATGTCGCGGCAGGTAAGTGAAGTTCAAAGACTTAAGCCAAACTGTTATTTTTATATTTTTGTTTTGTTTTGTGTTTTGTGTGTTTTTTTAGAGAACTTAAACTAAGCTAAAGACACAAATGATGGACTCCATTAATATGGAGGGTTGCCATCCCCAAACTCGAGGGTTGCATTGCCCTCAATGCAAATGACAAAATAAAGATGAAAATAGATGAAGGCAGTATATCACAAAATATATATAGCAAGCAGCAATAATAAGATAAGAAACTTGAATTTTAATCGCTGTCTTCGCTGCTGCTGCTAAGTCTGATCTGATGGCGGGCTCTCGCTCTCCGGGCTATGAATGCCTTGAGGCCCAGATTCTTTTCCTTTGGTGTATAGATAAAGCCTCGTTCTTCCCACATGTCTCTGGTAGCAAAGGACTGTGGGTGTGTTGCTGCTGGTGAGGAAGTAGAGGCAGCATTGCGTCGGGTTTTCCTAGAAGACATATTAGTGCAAGGGTTGTGAAAAGTAAATGAAAGCAAATGAAAACTAAAAAGGGGGAGCAAGTAAGAAAGGCAGAAGTGAGTGAAAATGAAAATGAAACGGGGTTTTATAGAAAATTATTTGCTGCCCGTTGAAACTGTAATGGCAGGCGCGAATAACGGGGCCGGCTGTTGAGCTTTAGTGTGTCTGACGCGTCTGACACACGTTTCTGCGTCTGTTACGCGTCTGTGACGTGTTTCCTTGTCTGTCGTGACAACATGATGATAGCCTATATTTTCCGCGTCTGTCGCGGCAGCTGTAACGACTGGCTTCAAATATTGGGTTTTGTTGGGCTGATGGATGGATGGTGGGCTGAGTTCACTTCTCATGTTCTTCTTGACTCCTTTATTTCCTAAAAATAATAAAAATAAAAACATTATTCAAAATAAAATAAACCTTATTTCCTAATAATTAATAAATACTAATAATAAGAATAAATAAAAATAAAATTTAGGTTAAATTAGGGATGCCAGGTGGGGCATCTCCTAAGGTAACCACTTCCTACATTCCTGGGGCTTCAGTCCCCTGATAATGCTTGAGGCGCTGTTCATTGACTTTGAATTGGTGCCCGTCTTTTAATGATCGGATTGTGATGGCACCATGGGGAAAAACTTGTACGACTTGGAATGGGCCAGACCATCTAGATTTCAGTTTCCCTGGGAAAAGTTTCAGTCTAGAATTGAACAACAATACAAGCTTCCCTGGGCAGAACTGTCGTGGCAGCAACTTCCTGTCATGCCACTTCTTCATTTTATCCTTGTAGATTCTTGCATTGTCATAGGCCATTGTTCGGATTTCTTCAATTTCGTTCAGATCTAACAACCTTTTCTGCCCTGCCCTGTCCAAGTCCATATTCACTGCCTTGATCACCCAATATGCTCTGAGTTCGATCTCGACAGGTAGATGACATGTTTTCCCATAAATCAGTCTGTACGGAGACATTCCCAATGGATTCTTAAAAGCTGTCCGATATGCCCATAACGCATCATTGAGGAGTAAAGACCAGTCTTTCCTAGTTGGCTTAACCATCTTTTCAAGAATGTTATTCACTTCCCTATTAGATATTTCAGCTTGTCCATTGGTTTGTGGGTGATATGCTGTCGCGATCCGATGCTTAACACCATATTTCTTCAAGGCAGCAGCAATAACCCTGTTGTCGAAATGTCTCCCTTCATCACTAATAATCGCCTTAGGGATGCCAAACCTAGAAAAGATATTTTTGTGCAAAAATCTTTGGACTGTCTTGGAATCATTCTTTTGAGTTGCGATAGCTTCGACCCACTTAGAGACATAATCTACTGCCAGGAGGATGTATAGATTCCCACATGAAGAAGGAAAAGGTCCCATAAAATCAATCCCCCAAACGTCGAAGATTTCAACTTCTAGAATGTTCTGCAGTGGCATCTCGTTTCTCCTTGAGATGTTTCCTGACCTTTGGCACCTGTCACAGCTCTTGTAGAAGATTTGTGCATCTTTATACAGTGACGGCCAATAAAATCCTGACTGCAGCACCTTGGCAGCAGTTCTGTTGCCTCCTAAGTGACCTCCATACTGTGAAGCATGGCAGTGATGAAGAATGTCTTCTTGCTCTTCTTGTGGTACACATCTCCTTATAACCTGATCTGCACAGATTTTGAAAAGAAGAGGTTCGTCCCAATAATAATGCTTAACATCATTTTGAAACCTCTTCCTGGCTTGATAATTAAGATCAGAAGGAATTATTCCGCTAACTAAGAAATTAACGAAATCAGCATACTAGGGGAGTTCAGAAGACTTACCTGTCGCCATGGCTGTCGCGGCAGTGATTGCGGCAGCAAAGAGCTGCTCGTCTGGGAAGGTCTCTAGTATGTTTGTCTCATCTGTTGGTAGACTCTGTCCCTTCTCCAACCTTGACAAGTGATCTGCCACTTGATTTTCTGTCCCTTTTTTGTCCTTGATTTCAAGGTCGAATTCTTGCAATAGCAGGATCCACCGTATCAATCGAGGCTTTGCATCCTTTTTCGCGAACAAATACTTCAGGGCAAAATGGTCTGTGTGCACTATTACCTTCGTTCCAAGTATGTAAGAACGAAACTTGTCAATGGAGAATACCACAGCTAATAACTCCTTTTTTGTGGTGGTGTAGTTCACTTGGGCGTCATTCAGTGTCTTGCTGGCATAGTATATGACATGAAATAATTTATCTCTCTGCTGCCCAAGTGCTGCCCCGACAGCATAATCACCAGCATCACACATGATCTCAAATGGCTGTGTCCAGTCTGGTGGCTGTACTATTGGGGCTGTTACCAGTTTTTCCTTCAGAACCTTGAATGCTTCAGTACATTTCTCATTAAAGTCAAAGGGTCGATTCTGCTCTAAAAGATGACATAGAGGCTTGGTGATTTTTGAAAAATTTGCAATGAATCTTCGATAAAAACCAGCATATCCCAAGAAACTTCTAATACCCTTGACTGTGGTTGGCGGCAGAAGCTTTTCAATCACTTCTATCTTGGCCCTGTCGACTTCTATCCCACGGCAGCTAATCTTATGGCCAAGGACTATCCCTTCATCTACCATAAAGTGGCATTTTTCCCAATTTAAGACTAGGTTTGCTTTTTCACATCTTTCAAGTACCTTTTGTAGATTGCCTAGGCAGCTCTCAAAATCGTCTCCAAAGACTGAAAAATCATCCATAAATATTTCATGGAAGTCCTCCACCATATCGGAGAATATGGCCATCATACACCTTTGGAAGGTGGCAGGTGCATTACATAATCCAAACGGCATCCTCCTAAAAGCATATGTTCCGTAGGGGCATGTGAAAGTCGTCTTTTCTTGATCTTCCGGTGCAATAGCTATTTGATTATAACCTGAATAACCATCAAGAAAACAATAGTAAGGTTTACCCGCTAATCTATCAAGCATTTGATCAATAAAGGGTAAAGGAAAGTGGTCCTTTCGGGTAGCTTTGTTAAGCTTCCGATAGTCCATACAAACCCTCCAACCGGTCACAGTCCTGGTTGGGATTAACTCATTGTTTTCATTGGTCACCACGGTCATTCCTCCTTTCTTGGGGACGCATTGCACCGGGCTCACCCATTTGCTGTCGGAGATGGCGTAAATAATACCAGCATCTAACCATTTGATTATCTCTTTACGCACCACCTCTTTCATCGTATGGTTTAGCCGTCTTTGGGCATCTATAGTCAGCTTATGATCTTCCTCTAGAAGGATTTTGTGCATGCATAACGCCGGACTAATGCCTTGAATATCGGCTATCGTCCATCCAATCGCCTTTTTGTGCTGCCGCAGCATCCCTATTAGCTGTCGTTCCTGTTCCTGCAGCAACTTAGAAGAGATGATTACGGGCAACGTATCATTTGAACCAAGAAAAGCATATTTTAGCTGCCTTGGCAGGGGCTTCAGTTCTAAAACAGGGGGCTCAACAGTGGATGACTTTTGGATTGCATGGTTATCCGAAGTATAATTTAAAGGTTCGAATAACTTACCTGGTCGATCGCCTATCCAGTTTATCTCCTCCTGGTCTTCAGTATCTGATGAAACAGATTCAGAGGAGTTGCTATTTTCGGTGCTGTCGTGGCAGTCCTGTAAGTGGCTGCCAAGGCAGTGCCCAATATCGATGTCGTGACAGCCCGACCTGATGCAAGGTTGGCCAAAGGTAACTTCAGTGATAGCCTTGCATTCCCCATCTGCATCAGCATGCTTCATTGCTTGGAGAACATTCAATTTTATCTCTTGGTCGTTCACTCTCATGGTGAGTTCTCCTTTTTCCACATCAATCAGTGATCTTCCCATGGCTAAGAAGGGTCGCCCAAGGATGATTGGTGCGTTTTCGTCTGTTTCACAATCTAAAACAAGAAAGTCAGCAGGAAATATAAATTTATCCACTCTTACCAGAATATCTTCGATTTTTCCTTCCGGATGAACATAAGAGCGGTCTGCCAGCTGCAGAAGTACTATCGTGGGCCGAGCTTTACCAATACCTAATTTCTGAAAAACAAATTTTGGCATTAAGTTAATACTAGCACCAAGATCACAAAGTGCCTTACCCACATATTTATCTCCGATTACACAAGGTATGATGAAGCTCTCCGGATCCTTCTTTTTTTGGGGTGGCTGCCTATGAAGAATACTCATGCATCCTTCTGTCATCTTAACCGTTTCAAATTCCCCAAGTTTAGATTTCTTTGACATGACATCCTTGAGAAATTTGGCGTAACCGGGCATCTCCCTAACGGCATCTAACAGCGGAATATTAATATGAACCTGCTTAAAAATATCATAAATCTTTTTGAGCTGAGATTCTTGCTTTGCTTGCTGTAACCGTTGAGGAAAAGGAGGTGGGGGACGATAATCAGCAATACGTCCTTCCCACTGCATACGAATCTAAGGAGGCTTGGGTTCATCGTTTTTCTCCTCTATCGCTTCTGCTGTCGTGACAGGCTCATCGGCAACAGTCTGTTTGTTACCTGTCGGGGCAGCTTCCTCGGCAGGTCTGTTCAAGGCTGGTTTTCTTATTGTTTCAGCTTCTTTTTCTGGCCCTGGTAGTTTCTTCCCACTCCTAGTAGTAATGGCTTTACACTGCTCATGTGTGGGCTACCTAGCATTTTCAGTGTTACTAGGAAATCCTCCAGTCTGCCTTGGCTTGATGTGCTGGGAAACCTGACCCATTTGTGTCTCCAAAGATTTCAGAGTAGCTTCATGATTCGTCATCCGCATCTCTGTTTTATCCATGAATGTCTCTTTTTTCTTAACAAACTGATTCATATTCTCAATATAAGTACCTGTCTGAGACATAAAAGTGGCCAGAGTCTGTTCCAGTATGCTGTTAGTGGTAGCTGGAGGCTGTTGTTGCTGCTGTTGCGGCGGCAGTTGCTGTCGCGTCAACAATCTAGGTCCTCCCCGGTTCTGATTGTGTGCTTGAGGATTCAGGGCATTATTAGGATTACTCCAAGAAAACTTGGGATTCTTTCTCCAGTTGGGATTATAGTTGTTGGAATTGTAATTTGGCTTGTAGTTTCCAACATACTTTCCCTCTTCTAACTGTATAGGACACTCATCCAAACTATGATTTCCCTCATAGATTTCACATACTTCCTCAACAGCAAATCCATGTTGTGCATCTTCATTCAATAGCTTTTTCATTGCTTTAGTAAGGAATGCTACCTGTGATTTCATCGTGTTGTCGGCCTCATAATCCTTGACAACTAGTACCCGTTTACCCCCTCTTCTTGCTGTCGGAAACTGCTCCTCATTCTTAGCCAGATTTTTCAATACTTGCATTGCCTCGTCTGGATCTTTATCCAATAATAGTCTGTTTGCTGCTGAATCAATTATAATACGAGTTTGTAAATTGGCAGCATTATAAAACTTTGTTACCTGATTCCAGATGGGGAATCCATGCATTGGGCAGTTCTGAAGAAGAGTAGTAAATCTGTCCCAGGCCTCGTGCATCGGCTCGTCATCTTCCTGTTGAAAAGTAGCAATTTCATTACGTAATCGCTCAGATAAATGCGGAGGATTAAAACGAGATAAAAATTCACGAGATAAATCTGCCCAAGTTCTAATTGAACCCGGCGTAAGTTTATTCCACCAAGTCTTTGCTCTGTCCCTCAATGAATGGGGAAATAACCGAAGCCTCAGTATCTCCGGATTAACTCCTGGCAGTCTAAACGAACCACAGATTTCCTGGAAGGTTTTGAGATGCTCCCTAGCATCCTCTGTAACAGCACAACTGAATTGACCGGCATTGTTGATCATGCTAAACATGACAGGTTTCAGCTCGAAGTTGTCAACATCTATGTCCGGCAGCGTGGTTTCCAGTTCTACATGATCGTTCAACATGTAGTCACGACAGGACCGTCGTCCGGCAGCGGCAGGCGGGTCGCCGACAGGCGGGTCGTTTCCATTGTAGGCCATCTTCTCTAGTTGTTCCTCAAGGTACTCGTTCCTGGCTAGTAAGTGACGAAGTTGGTTCTTGAGATTGAATGAACGTTCGATTTCCGGATCTAATGGATACTCAGGATCTTTACCTCGGTTCGATCTGCGCATAAACAAGAGACCTTGTGAAAAGCAAGAGTTGGATGCACCACGGAAGAATAGAAAAATAAAAATAAAAACAAAAACGAAAAGTGCAGTAAAAGAAAAGGTAGAGTTATGTTGCCAATCCCTGGCAACGGCGCCAAAAACTTGTTGCGTGTAAAATAGTCTATCGCAATGGTAGTGTAAGTATACACGACGCAAGTAGTAAAGTGATACGAAGTATCGGATATCGTCTCCACAGGGATTGGGCTAATAGCTTCACCTTAATTCACTAAACGAAAGTAAAGAAAATAATTGAGAAGTTGTCACGAAAATAATAAAGTAAACGTAAATAAAAGAGTAGGAAAATCAAGATAGAGAGAATGGGCTGGTATTGAAGTGCTTAGTAGTGCAGGTATTGCAGAGTTTAGGAAATCCAGTTCTGTCGTCGCGCCCGTCGCGGCAGCACCTGTCGCGGCAGCAGTCCGTTGATTGTCGCGGCAGCAAACACTCAACTCCGTACTTCAAGTTTGGCAAGAATCCCAGATGTGCCTTGGCCTATCCCTAGGTCCAAGTCTGTCGATGATCACGTCTTTGATGATACCTCCCGGCGTGAATTGAAGGATGAACACCGATGTGTATGAATTCTTCTTTAGCCACTTAACCTCGTCCTATCCCTAGGCCCGAGATAGTTCAACTATAAACTAGAGAACTTGCTCTTATTTCTTTCGTATACTTAACTCTCCCGACGCTAAGTAAATAGATAACCTCACAATGCTCTCCCGATGCTCTTGTAAGATATTAATAACCAAAATAAGAGAACTTGAAGTTTATTTTATTGAACTGAAAATTCCTAAAACAAAACAACCCTTGCAACTACTTTACAAATCAACCCGTGGCCCTAGGGGGAATTTAGAACATGATGTGGGAAAGAAAACGGCTAGAAATTGGGAAGGAAGCTAGGGTAATCGGTTATGCCCCTCTAGGTTATAATACATGCCCTTATATAAGCTTTGGGCTCAAGTCATCTAAAATAGCAAGAATACAACTTTAAATAAAAGTATGATTCTAATAAAGACTAAATCTTCAAGGAATCTACTTTCCAGCCGTCATCTTCTTGCTTGTGATTTCTCTCTCCTTGAACTTTGGGCTTGACATTCCTTTTGATTTGGGGCTTGGAAAAATATGAGGTTTTCACACGACAGACGGGCTGAATTTTCTCTATCTGTCGAGGTCCACTTTGCTTCTTCTCCTCAAAAACTGTTGTCGTCCTTTGCTGTCACGGCGGCAACCATGGCAGCATCGTCCTCTTTGACTGCTTGTCCAGCTCGGCTCTTCTGCTTCACTGCCCAGCGCCTGCCCTTTCCGTCTGCTACGGCAGCAACCTGCAAAAACATCCATTTTTAGTAGAAACTGTGCCTTTCAATATATTTGTGATGTTTTGCTGTAAACTAACCTAAATGCAATGAATAATGCTTGAATGCAGCAGAAATATGGGTTAAAAAGGGTGTAAATGATAGAACTTTTACACACTCAACACACCCTTTGTCTCTGTTTTGCTATTGAGCGCCGCACTCGACATCTCTTTTTTTCTCTCAAATTGAATCTAGCCTCTCATTTCCGATTTCCGTTGAAGCTCCGGCCAAGGGGCCATCATTGTCCGTTCGGTGTTTCAAGGTTACCGGTGTGCTCATCGTGACTGCGCGATCAAAGCCCATCCACCCAACTCTCGTCGCGTCGTCGTTCTTTGCTGGAAACGGTTCAAAACCATTCGTTAAATCGTGCTCTGTCGCTGCCGCCCTCTTCGTGCGCCACCTCTGTCCCGGGTTTGGGTGAGTATCGTAGTCGAGCCTGATGGGTTTTCAATTGTTGCCGCCGTCGATTTGCCGGTTGCCGTGGATCTTTGCTGGTTGCCGTTGGGATGGGTCAACCGATTAGGGTTCGGTTTTGGGGGATGCTTGTTTAAGGTTTTGGTTAATTTGGGGATTAGGCTGAATCTGGATTGGGTTGGGGAGTTGGACCGGACTAAAACGCTGAACCAAACCGGTCAGCTTTGACCGAGATGAATGCTGTCAGCAGTGACGTCATCTGCTGTTGTTGGTGATGCAGGTTGACGTCAGCGATGACGTCAGCGTTGACTTTTTCGGTCAGGTTCACCTATATGTTTTTCGACGTTCTAGTTCCATTTTCGCTGTTTGTTTCTTCATATTCAAACCCGAAATACCTTTTTGGATCAAGTCAATATGTTTGAACTCAGAATTGTTTTGAGTGTTGCATCAGGGTTTGACTCAGTTATTTATGTGTTCAGGTGACGTGGACTCTGACCCCGAGACTTTACCTCCTTCTCCGCCAGGAAGACCTCTGGTGGCACAGTCTTCGAGGTATGTTAATAAGATTTCTGTTAGCATAACTTATTCGAATGTGGCATAGTGGGAATCTTATATAGTGTTCTTTGTTTTAGGAGCTGATTCTGTTCGACCTTCCGCTAGAACTGAGCATGGGAGACGTCACTACCGACGTTGACAGTTTAGCTGCCTAAGGTGTGTTCTCTATCTGTGCTACATGTATGTGTTTGTGTGATTGTCTTATCTGTATGAGGTATGTTTATGTGCTATCCTGCTCTGTTTTTTGATAAATATTTATGACTCGATTATTGTGATCATGTCATGTAACACATATCGGAATCAGACTATTTTGTACATGCATCTTAGTTGTTTAACAAGATTGCATTCGGACTGAAATCGGATAACATGTCATATCATTGGGTTGAGATATTGTATGGGGGAAGCTCATCGACTTCATCTTTCGGGTTGAACTTCGCTTCGGATTAGTAGTTCCATCTTTTGGGATGAGTTCTGCTTCGGACATGGTGTTGCGGTGTAGAGTGGTTCAGGGGAACCTCACTCTTCGGACGGTGATGTAGATGGTTGCATGTCATGTTATGCTAGCAATATGTCTTGCTTGTAATACTTCGGAATAAATGTTTAATCTTGATTTGTTGATGAACTGTTGGTTATACTTCTATTATGCACTTTAGAGACACACTGAACTTTATAGCTAACTCCCCCTTAGTATCTGTTTCAGATTTTCAGACTTAGGATTTGGTACTTGGAGGACCTCATTCGAACGGATTTGATATTATTATCCAGTATGAATTATTTTAAGATTCTTTTTGTTATTTATGTATTTCAGATTTGGTTGTAAATTTGGACTTTGGACTTTTATTTTGGAATTGATGAATTACTTTCCGCATGCATTGTTTTACGATGAAACTTTAAAGGACTTTTACAATTGAGTAATAAATTTCGACACATTTTTTTATATGTGATCTTTCTTAAGGGGCAAGTTTCTTAAAACGACAAATTCAATTTGAGGAAACCTCTTAGGTCAAAATAGAGGGTTACATTTAGTGGTATCAGAGCCAAGTTACACCCCTCGGCATGTGAGGCTCGACAAAATTAAATTTTAATGTTTTCAAAATTTTGCATGCATAATAAATGTTTTCGGGAACTATGATATTTTCAAATAAATTCTCAAATTTTAAAGAAGTAATATATGTTTTAATTAGAGACTCCAAGTACCAGTTTTGACTTTAGGATTCTTCATTTTGTAGATAGACTACTATGCCACCCCGTAGGAGTACTAGAGTTACATCTGGCCGAGGTTGAGGCCGTGGACGAGGTCGTACCGCTGTGGATACGAGTGGTGTTACTCCTCTTGAGCATTAACCACAGCATCAGGAGGACCCACAACATGATCAGGCTGAGGAGCAACCTGAGGTTCATACGAGTGATCAACAGACTGGTCACCCTGGTCAGCAGACTCATAGCAGAGGTCTCCGTGCAGTCAGTAACAATGAGACTGCTGGAGTTGATGTTGCTGTAGTGCATTTTGAGTTACTCGAGTATCTTCGACAGGGTTCTAGGAGACCCATATCTGTTGAGTTTCTGTCTGTTGGGATGTCGATGTTTGATGGTAAGACGGCTGCAGATCCGGCTGACGCAGAGTATTGGCTGAAGAAATTACATCAGTTATTTGATGAGATGGACTATCCTACTGACAGAAAATTAAGAGCGGTTGTATCATTATTGAAGGGTGAAGCCCAGAACTGGTGGGAGGCTGTTATTTCTGCTAGTCGGGTCACATGGGATCATTTTCGTCAGGCTTTCCGAGACAGATATGTTGGGCCAGAGTATCTAGCCAAGTGTCGAGAAGACTTTATGAATCTGAAGCAAAATGACATGATCGTGAATGAGTATGAGATTGAGTTTTTGAGGCTGATACAGTACGTCCCTGGGTTAGTTACTACAGAGAAAGAGAAGTGTGACTGGTTTTTAAGGGGTCTGCGACCTTCGATCAAGGCTGGTGTTGCTTTGCATTTGGACAAAGAGCACAAGGATATTACCTTGCAAGCTAGGACTGTTGAACGCAATGAGGTAGAGTTGAGGCAAGTTGAGTCTCAGGGTATGGATCGTGGGAAGAGGGATTCGACCGCGTCAGTTCAGTATAGTCAGGGTAATCAGACCAGGAAGAGAGCAAGAGATGAGATTGATCATCAGAGTTATTCCAGAGCTAGACTAGTGACCACTGCTGTTCTGACTTCTAGTGTTGGAGGATCGACTAGCACACGAAGGGTACCACAATGTTCTTTCTACAAGAAATGGCATCCAGGAGAGTGTAGGAGACAATCTGGGGCTTGTTTTCATTGTGGGTCGTTCGACCATCTTTTTAGAGATTGTCCGCTTACACCTCCGTCAGCTCATATGACGAGTCAGTCATAGGCATCGGTATAGACTCCTGCTAAAGGTAGAGGTCGAGGTAGACCTAATACTACAATTTTTGCTGGTAGAGGTAGGCCAGCTCAGAGTGGAGGATCAGCTGGATCCAGGGTGAGACAACCAGGGTTGGTTTTTGCTACCAGGAGACATGAGGATCGTGATGAGCCAGATGTTATTGCTGGTACCTTTTCTATTCACTCTATCTCGTAATTTGCATTATTGGATATTGGTTCTACTCATTCATATGTTACGAGTTCTGTATCTAAGGGACTTGAAATTCCGGTTGAGAATACTTTGAATGCGATTTCAGTTTATAGTCCAGTGGGTGACCATGTCGAGGTTACTAAGGTGTACAAGAATTTCCCTTTGGAGATTCAAGGGAAAATATTTTCTGCTGATTTGATAGAGTTACCTTTCAGAGAGTTTGACCTTATTCTCGGAATGGATTAGTTATCCGCTCATCTAGTCAATTTGGATTGTGAAAAGAAAAGGGCGACTCTGAAAACCTCAGATGGTCGCGAGGTGATTCTTGTGGGAGAGCGTAAATGTTTCATGTCCAATGTTGTTTCGGCTCTCAAAGCGGAAAAGATGATCCAACATGGGGCCATTGCCTACCTTGCATATATTCTTGACTCGAGGCAATCAGATTCTGGTCTGGATAAGATCCGAGTGGTTAGAGATTTTCCAGATGTTTTTCCGGAGGAATTGCCGAGGGTACTGCCGAAACGTGATGAGATTGAGTTTGGCATAGATGTTTATCCAGGTACAACCCCTGTCTCTATGGCTCCTTACAGGATGGCTCTGAAAGAGCTTAATGAATTGAAGATTCAGTTGTAGGAGCTGCTAAATAGGGGTTTCATCCGACCTAGTGTTTCTCATGGGGAGCCCCTATTTTATTTGTGAAGAAGAAGGATGGATCACTTCGGCTTTGTATTGACTATCGGAAGCTGAACAAGTTAACGATCAATAATAAGTATCCCCTTCCTCGTATTGATGACTTGTTCGACCAGTTCTGGGGAGCTACAGTATTCTCTAAGATAGACCTGAGATCGTGTTATTACCAACTCAAGGTTAAAGATTCAGATGTGTTCAAGACAACTTTTCAGACTTGTTATGGTCATTACGAGTTATGGTGATGCCGTTTGGATTGACTAAT
The DNA here is from genome assembly GCA_958450335.1 of Hibiscus tridactylites. Taxonomy (NCBI): domain Eukaryota; kingdom Viridiplantae; phylum Streptophyta; class Magnoliopsida; order Malvales; family Malvaceae; genus Hibiscus; species Hibiscus tridactylites. Next base: position 65,782,596 of record OY288281.1, on the reverse strand, counting down.
GCCCCTGCAACATTTATGGATATGATGAATAGGGTGTTTCAACCCTGCCTGGATCAGTTCGTGGTGGTTTTTATTGACGACATACTGGTTTATTCTAAATCGGAGGTAGAACATGAGGAACATCTCTGGATTGTCCTACAGACTTTGCGAGAGAAGAAGTTTTTTGCAAAGCTCAGTAAATGTGAATTTTGGTTGACCGAGGTTACCTTCTTGGGACACATGGTTTCTGCTAATGGTATTCAGGTTCATCTAAAGAAGATTGAGGCTATTTTGAGCTGGAAACAGCCCAAGAATGTTCTTGAGATTCGAAGCTTCTTGGGTTTAGCTGGCTACTATCGGAGGTTTGTGGAGGGTTTCTCGATTATTGCAGCTCCTTTGACTAAAATTCTGAGAAAGGACATTCCTTTTGTCTGGAATGAGGCTCAGCAGACCAGTTTTGAGAAGCTTAAGACTGTGTTGATTGAAGCACTAGTTCTGATTCAGCCTAAGCCTCGGAAGGCTTATACGATATACAATGATGCCTCCCACATGGGATTGGGATATGTTCTGATGCAGGAGGGGAAGGTAGTGGCCTATACGTCTCGTCAGTTGAAAGCGCAATAGTACAACTACCCTACCCATGATTTAGAGCTTGCTGATGTGATCTTTGCTCTGAAAATTTGGAGACACTATCTCTACGGAGAGAAGTGTTATATCTTCACCGATCACAAAAGTATGAAGTACCTCCTTACGCAGAAAGAGTTGAATCTAAGACAACGTCGCTGGTTGGAACTTCTCAAGGATTATGACTATGAGATAGAGTATCACCCGGAGAAGGCGAACGTGGTTGTCGACGCCTTCAGTCATAACGTCATTTTGGATTTGAGGACCTTGTTTGCTCGGATGAGTTTGTTTGAGGATGATAGTTTGATGGCTGAACTTCGGGTTATTCCTACGTTGATATCTAATATTCGAGCTGAGCAGTCTACTGATACTTTTCTTATGCACCGTATCAGAGAGGTTTCTGAGGGTACATCTATGGATTTTACTATTGATTAGGATGGCATTTTGTGTTTCCGAGGCCAATATTGCATTCCGAAGAAATATGGGTTGAAACAAGTTATTCTTCGCGAGGCACATGACAACCCCTATTCTATGCATCCTGTTGGTGATAAGATGTGTAAGAACATTCACCATAGGTACTGATGGAAAGGTCTTAAACGGGATTTTGTCGGATTTGTGTCTAAGTGTATGACTTATCAGAGAGTCAAGGCAGAGCATCAGCGTCCATCTGGGTTGCTTCAACACATCGAGATTCCTCAGTGGAAGTGGGAGCGTGTGACTATGGGTTTTGTTAGTGGTCTTCCGATGACTCTGTCTAAGAAGGACTCCATCTGAGTTATAGTGGACCGTTTGACTAAGTCTGCGCATTACATTCCGGTTCGAGTCAACTATCCTTTGAGTAAGTTGGCTCGGGTTTATATTTCTGAGATTGTTCGACTTCATGGGGTACCGATATCGATTATTTCTGATCGTGATCCGAGATTTCCAATAAAGTTCTGAAAGGCACTTCACTCTACTTTGGGTACCCGGTTGAACTTCAGTACATCTTATCATCCACAGACTGGCGGACAGTCCGAGCGTGTGATTCAGATTCTTGAGGACATGTTCAGAGGTTGTGTTCTCGATTACAGTGGTAGTTGGGAGGATTTTTGCATATAATAACAGTTACCAGGCCAGTATCAAGATGGCACCGTATGAGGCTCTATATGGACGTAAGTGTAGGTCACTGATTGGATTAATGAGCATAGACTGTTGGGACCAAACATAGTCCGTGAGGTCGAGCAGACAATCATATTGATTCTAGATCGGCTTAAGGTTGCTTTTGACAGACATAAGTCTTATGTCGACTTGAGACGTCGAGATCTTGAGTTTGAGGTCGGTGATGAGGTTTTCCTGAAAGTATCTCCTTGGAAGAAGGTACTTCGGTTTGGTCGGAAGGGCAAGCTGAGTCCTCGATATATTGGCCCTTACCGGAGGGCTGGACCTGTTGCCTATCAGCTTGAGTTACCACCAGAGCTTCAGCGTATTCATGGTGTTTTCCATGTTTATGTGTTGAGATGCTACCATGCTAATCCGTCTCATGTTTTGCCTGTCGAGGAGATTGAGATTCGTCCTGATTTGCGCTTTGAGGAGGAACCTATTAAGATTCTTGCTCAGGATAAGAAAGTTCTCATAAGGAAGACCATTAAGATGGTCAAAGTCTTGTGGCGTGGTCGCAGTCATGATGAGGTTACCTGGGAGCCCAAAGCTGTCTTCAAAGCTAAGTATCCGCATTTGTTTTCTCCAGGTAAATTTCAAGGCCGAAATTTCTTTTTACGGGGGGGGTGGGGGGAGTTGTAACACCCCAATTTAACCCAAAATTGTAAACCCTAATCGTGAAAATTCCCAATTGGAAACCCTATAATTTGGGGGAAATCTCGAATTTTAACCTAATTTGAATTCGGGACCTAATTGAATAAAGTTAAAGTATGGTGGTCAAGTCGTTAGGCGGGCTAAAGTTAGGACCCTATTGTAATTTTCCCATTTGTTTTAGGGTAAACACCCTTTTGTCTCTGTTTTGCTTTTGAGCGTTACACTCGACATCTCTCTTTTTTCTCTCAAATCGAATCTAGCCTCTCCATTTAGATTTCCGTTGAAGCTCCGGCCAAGGGGACATCATCGTCCGTTCGGCGTTTCAAGGTTACCGGTGCGCTCATCATGACCGCGCGGTCAAAGCCCGTCCGCCCAACTCTCGTCGCGCCATCGTTCTTTGCTAGAAACAGTTCAAAACCGTTCGTTAAATCGTGCTCTTTCACCACCGTCCTCCTCGTACGCCGCCTCCGTCCCGAGTTTGGGTGAGTATCGTGGTCGAGCCTGATGGGTTTTCGATTTCCGTCGCCGTCGGTTTGCCGGCCGCCGTAGATCTTTGCTGGTTGTCGTCGGGATGGGTCAACCGATTAGGGTTCGGTTTTAGGGGATGTTTGTTTAGGGTTTTAGTTAATTTAGGGATTAGGCTGAATCTGATTTGGGTTGGTGATTGAACTAAACCGGGTTGGGGAGTTGGAACGGACCAGAATACTGAACCAAATCGGTCAGCTTTTACCGGGATGGATGACGTCAGAAGTGATGTCATGTGCTGTTGTTGGTGATGTAGGCTGACGTCAGCGATGGCGTCGACGTTGACTTTTGTGTTTACTTTTTCGGTCGAGTTCACCCCCATGTTTTTCGACGTTCTGGTTCCGTTTTCGCTGTCTGTTTCTTCAAATTCAAACCCGAAATACCTCTTTTGGATCAAGTATATATGTTTGAACTCGGAATTTTGTTAAGTGTTGCATCAGAGTTTGACTTAGTTATTTATGTGTTCAGGTGACGTGGACTCTAACCCCGAGACTTTACCTCCTCCTCCGCCAGGCAGATCTCCGGTGGCACAGTCTTCGAGATATGCTAGTAAGATTTATGTTAGCATAGCTTATTCGAATGTGGCATAGTAGGAATCTTATATAGTGTTCTTTGTTTTAGGAGCTGATTCTGTTCGACCTTCCGCTAGAACTGAGCGTGGGAGACGTCACTACCGACGTTGACAGTTTAGTTGCCTAAGGTGTGTTCTCTGTCTGTGCTACATGTATGTGTTTGTGTGATTGTCTGATATGTATGAGATATGTTTATGTGATATCCTGCTCTGTTGTTTGATAAATATTTATGACTCGATTTTTGTGATCATGTCATGTAACACATATCGGAATCGGACTATTTCGTACATGCATCTTAGTTGTTTAACAAGATTGCATTCAGACTCTGAAATCGGATAACATGTCATATCATTGGGTTGGGATACTATATGGGGAAGCTCATCGACTTCATCCTTCGGGTTGAACTTTGCTTCAGATTAGTAGTTCCATCTTTCGGGGTGAGTTCTGCTTCAGACATGGTGTTGCGGTGTAGAGTGGTTCAGGGGAACCTCACTCTTCAGACGGTGATGTAGATGGGTGCATATCTTGATATGCTATCAATATGCCTTGCTTGTAATACTTCATAATAACTGTTTAATATTGATTTGTTGATGGACTGTTGGTTATACTTCTATTATGCACTTTAGAGACACACTGAGCTTTATAGCTGACCTCCCCTTAGTATCTGTTTCAAATTTCCAGACTTAGGATTCAGTACTTAGAGGACCTCAATCGAACTGATTTGATATTATTATTCAGTATGGATTATTTCAAGATTCTTTTTGTTATTTATGTATTTCAGATTTGGTTGTAAATTTGGACTTTGGACTTTTATTTTAGGATTGATGAACTACTTTCTGCATGCATTGTTTTACGACGAAACTTTAAAGGACTTTTACAATTGAATAATATATTTCGACACGTTTTTTTATAAGTGATCTTTCTTAGCGGCAAGTTTTCTAAAACGACAAATTCAATTTGAGCAAACCTCTTAGGTCAAAATAGAGGGTTACATTATGTCTTTTCCAACTAGATGTTATATTGACGCATGAGTGAAAATCGAGAAAATTAATCTTGCAGATTGTTCTGATTGTATCGACAAACTACTACAAAAGAAGGTTTAATTATCTTAAATTCTCGACTTTTCCCGCTACATCACGATAACAACTACACGAACGCCAAACTATTATGAGAATAATTAAAAATCGTAACCACATAAACAAACAAACATATGTATTAAAATGTAAGTAAAGAAAGAACTCAAAACAAAATTATATTTTATTTATAATTGTAAAAAAATAAAAAAAATAAAAGAAAGAATTCAGGTTGCTTTGTCACTCTGACAGTAGCGACTCCGGTGTAAGATGATCATTTGACTCATATTCAACGGGTTCTAACTCAATTTGCCTTTATAGAGTCGAATTTTTTAATGTAAATTTTGAGTTTAGATCGGGTTCAAGTTGAGTTTCTTTAGGATAGTATCTGGTCAGGTTTGAGTTTAAAGTAAAAATATACAATCCGACCGACCCAAAATAATAGTTTAATTTTATTCTAAATATTTTGGTATAATTGCTATAATGCCTCTCTTTTTATATATTCTTTATTCAATTATCTCCTTATTTTTCTAATAAAAATAAAATAATTGTTATAATACCCCTATTTCTATTTTTTCAATTGACTCTCTATTTTATCGAATAAAAATAAAAATATATATTTTTTGTTTATGTCTCGCTAGGTCAGGTTCAGATTCAAATTTTACTCTAAAATATGAGTTAAATTCGGGTCGTTTGGGACATCATAAAATGTCGTATCGGGTCGGGTTTGAATGAAAGTACTATATTTTCGAATTGAGTGCGATTCGACCAAAAACTCGATCCAACTCGACTTTTTTTTAACATCAATCCAACCGACCCTGGAGCTACCGTATTTAATACTGTTGTCCCCATGTAAGAATTCATGTGCAATAATTTAAGATGGTATGATAGCCGCCCTCATGACAATCCTTAATTTCCAATTTTTAGTTGCCAAGGATAAGATGATGAGAAACTAAATCTGACACCACAGGTTGAAAAGTCAAGCACATAATCAAAATGAATTTTAATCCTATTCTTTACATCACTCCCACTATATATGTACATGCTTCCAATGGTGCACAATCCCACATCGACGAAATCAAATTAAAAAAATGAGCTTTCTTCATTCATCGTCAGTTTTGCTTCTGTTCTTGTCCTGTGTAGTCATAGGATCAGCCGAGCAGTGTGGGAGGCAAGCAGGTGGTGCTCTTTGCCCCGGCGGCCAATGTTGTAGCCAATACGGTTGGTGTGGCAACACTGATCCCTACTGCAAAGATGGTTGCCAAAGTCAGTGTACCCCAACCACTGGTGGACTAACCAGTCTCATACCAAGAGATTTGTTTGAACGGATGCTTTTGCATAGGAACGATGGGGCTTGTCCTGCCCGGAACTTCTATTCCTATGACGCTTTCATTGCTGCCGCAACTGCTTACCCTGCCTTCGCCGCCACCGGTGACCAAGCTACTCGCAAGAGGGAAATAGCTGCATTCTTGGCCCAAACTTCCCATGAAACTACTGGTTAGACTTTGTTGATTACTCGATGTTTGTCGTATTTCCGACGTCTTTTAATTTGATGATCGATGTTGTAGGTGGGTGGCCGACTGCACCGGATGGTCCATATTCATGGGGATACTGCTACAATAGGGAGCGGAGCCCCCCTTCGAGTTACTGCCAACCGGATCCAACCTATCCTTGTGCCTCTGGCAGACAATACTTTGGCCGGGGTCCCATGCAGCTTTCTTGGTTCGTTTCTTCTCTTCAAATGATACATTTATGGTTGACATTGTAATAACGAATCAACTTTGGTGTTTTAGGAACTACAACTATGGGCAGTGTGGTAGAGCCATAAACGTGGACTTGTTAAACAACCCGGACCTGCTAGCAACTGATGCTACAATTTCCTTTAGGTCAGCGTTTTGGTTTTGGATGACTCCACAATCTCCAAAGCCTTCTTGCCACAATGTGATCGTCGGAGCGTGGACACCCTCCGGAAGCGATCAGGCAGCAGGTCGGGTTTCGGGATATGGTGTGATCACGAACATTATCAATGGAGGGCTTGAATGTGGCAGGGGTTGGAATGCACAGGTAGATGATCGTATCGGGTTTTATAAGAGGTATTGTGACATGCTTGGAGTTGGTTATGGCAACAATCTTGACTGTTACAACCAAAGGCCTTTCGGGAACGGAGTCACGCTAGAGTCGATGTAGCTCGGGTCTCAAATGAATCAGTAAACGTACAAGTTATGATGTTTGTGCTTCGTCTGTGTTTAAAAATGTATAAGAACAGTGAACTGATCCAACTCTATTGGATTTGCTACGACACTGTTCCTTTATTTAGTCCTTGAAGAATAATAAAATGGAGCCATGTCTAAAATTTCTGAGAGAACATTCAACATTCTACAAGCTCAAAAGATGTTGAAACCAATGTGTCCACATAATTAATGCTGGGTCTGCTCAGCATCTACTTTATTTTACTTGACTTATAGATAATCTCAATAATTAATTCATACATTTATCAGGATACATTTTAATATGTTTAATTAATATTTTAATGTATTGATATTGTATTTTTTTACACAAGCATATTTATTTAAACTTTACAATATAAAATTTAAATCTCTAACTTCAACCTCAAAATTTTAACTCTTAAATTCTAATCTTAAATTTAAAATCTAAATTCTACATCAAACATCTAAACTTTAAATTACACCGATTTGTATAAAACAAATTTTCCACCGCAGTGTATAAAATATTTTTTCTAAAATAAATAGGTATAAACCTTATACACAAAAAATGTCATGAAGCTAACATATAACTATTAATTTTCACATAAATAAAAAGTCATTTAAGTATCTTTTGTTGCTATGAAAAATATGTCGAATGCTAAATTCTTAATCAATATTAAAGAAATGATTATAAAGCTAATCAATTATAATTTTTTCAAATATTTGTATCAACACTCAAAAAAAATCATTACTTAATCAAGAGGTTAGGAATCTCATGCAAAATTGATACCTAAAATCATTTTTTTCTCGGCAATAAAATTTTATTAATGGATTAAACAAAACGAGCTTAAATCTAGATGTATTCCTCATTAAAAACCTCCATATACTTAACCGGAGAAAAAGAGTACACACATCCAGAGTAACATGGGAACCTAGGAAGTTCTACCAGCATAAAAAACTGGATAGATATCTATACAAGATCCTCATTTTCTTTTTTATTTCTATAGAAGTATTCTATGTAAAATTATTGTGGACAACTTTTTCTATTTCTGTTCTATTCTTTTCTCGTAGTGACAACTTATCGAAATCTCTTTTCAATCTTTATTTTAAGTACCTAGAACTCGAGTTTTATTATTGGATATGTTTTGAGTTTCTTCAAGAGCACCCGCCTCCAATATATGACCATCTCATATTACTTTCCATTTACGAGAATTTTGATAATTGAAATCAGTTTCAACTATCGTCCTTTAGGCATGATTTACATCTATTCGCTCTAACATGTAATTCAAATTTAGAGCATTTTAGCTGGTATATGAGACTTGATTACTCTCATTAGATCAATAAATATGTCTGGCAGTTGGCATATAATAACATGAATTATCTTATAAACTTTTGGTTCATATGCGAGGATCTAGATAATGATAATTCAATTTCTTCTTTATCCAGCTGATTATTCTCTCCCGTAGTGTTGAGAAAAATCATCTCATAAATGATTTTCTAATTAATGTTTAAGAATTTAAATATAAAGGAGACTCATACTCAATATATTCTCAACCATTTTTATTTACCCATTTTGTACGTTGTGGTGGAGCAATTCAACTATTCTCAACCATATGTCGCATATTCAAAAATTATAAAACATGAAATGTATGATTTTTGACCAAAACAAATCATAACGGGGAGTTTATTATAACTCGTTGGCTTGATACGTATAAGTGTTGTTATATGTGAAATACCATATAGATAATAAATGTTTTGTTCTCATAGTTTAGCTATTAAATATGAGACATCTAATTAAAATTTTAATAAACCGTATTTTTCATAATTAATAGGCTTTGTAACGATTATTTCAACTAATATAGCCTAAAATATAAATCAACTAACTTTAGCGAAACAAATAGTCTTAATTGCATAATCCGAATATTTTTCTAATCAATCTCACAAATTTTTTATTGTAAGATAATACATATGTAGATGCATCTACAAAATCATGTAATTTTTTTTATATTTATAGATAAATGGACCCATATTTCATTCAGATATGTAAGACATGCAGTCTTAACTTTAGTACAAGAACTCCAAGTTCTTTTGGTAACTGGGATCTTAACCATTTCCTTTGAGAACAAGCAACACAAGAACTTCGTGTTCTTTTAGTAAGTGAAATTTAATCAATTCTTTTGAGAACAAGTACCACAAGAACTCTAGGTTCTTTTAATAAATGTGCATATAAATCTCCATAATTTTTGCATCATTATTGACCAAGATGGTCTAATCGATCATGCTAACTATATATATATATATATATATGAATTTGTAAACTTCTAGTTTACCATAACATGTGATTCAATCTCACTCGTACATGCCTAGTACGACCATCAAAATTGTTCCTTTGAATAGGAATACATTTAGCTCTTTCGGAGTTTTTTGTGAAAATTATTCTTTTGGTAACAATATATAGCTCTTCTAGAGCTTTCAATTGATTTTTCTGCTACCGAAACTTATATCCACATTGGCTTATTTCATATGTCAATTGATAACATATGTTATTTATAATTCTCAAAAGATTATTTTGAGAACTCTTATTGTTCTCTTAAAATTTTCACTTTTGGTGGTGACGATATTATTACGTACCTTTAGCTCATATTTAGCTATTTCGGAGCTTTCTGTGAAAATTATTCTTTTGGTAACAATGTATAGCTCTTCTAGAGCTTTCAATTGATTTTTCTGCAACCGAAACTGTAACCCCCTCGTCCCGGTCTGGTCGGACGACCGGTCCGAGTGGGTCACACAGGGAAAACCGAAGCGAAACCCGTTAAGGTTTCTCCTCGGTTAACGACCCAGAAAATTTCTTTCAAAGTTTATCTTCTCTAAATGCACATTTAATCCCTATGTGATCACAGCAACGGAAGACAAGAATACGCGAAGCAATAACTCGAACGACCTAAGCAAAACAGCCCATTTTTATGTAATTTAACAGGCCGTTTCGAAACGCCTTGACCTGGTCAACACATCAAATCCCACACGAGGATGTCGTTTCGGAACGGGGGTCAACCGTTCCGAAACAACCTTCATGGTCAATTTCTCGTGGTCAACGAGAATTGACCATTTTGAAACACCATAGACCCGTTTCGGAACACCTTCATCTCGCCAAATTCTCAAAATTCCAGTAGCAAAAGTGTACCGAAACAACCCCTATCCGTTTCGAAACGCTCGGCCATAAACAAAGGGACTGTATCGAAACAGGGTAGCCCGTTTCGAAACGCCCCCTGTCTGCAGGCTGGTTTTGGCTGTTTTAAGGCACAAGGGTGCCCCAAAACACCACCAAAACCTCCAACAACACTCTAACAACAACCCTAAGGGCAAACCAACATATAAGCATGCTTGAACATCATTAAACAAGGTTAAACACTAAGGCACAACATCACAAAGTCATGCATTCATACATATCATTAAAGGGGTTAAGCATCCACATAGCCAACACTTAGACAATTCTAGATAGCAAAATACTAACAAGGTTTCAAGCAAGGCATACATCCCAAGCCAAATAACAAGCACAAACGAGGAGTCTAACATGCTCCTAGGCAACATCAACAACAACATAACCCAAAAACATCATAACACGATTACATGCCCCATTGCTTGACCATTACATCTTAATTTAAAAGTTTATACTTGGTAGCTAAACAAGAACTACAAGCACACTTGGAGGCCCCCTTCTTGCTCCTAGCAACCCACGAACTAAGGATCTACATTGTCGAACAAAGAGAGAGCGTAAGCAATAAAGCTTAGTGAGGGTAAGCTCTTTAAAAACAAACCTCGACAATGCAGGGTCCAAGCACGATCTTAGCCAAGGTAAAATACATAATTACCAAGGATCCCTAAGAGCCACAAGTTAAAGATGCATGGACAATATTCAATTATATGCCATGCTCAACAAGCTCTATTTCACAACATATGTAAACACATATAAGCATCCAAGTAGAAATCACATTCTACAACACATTGATATACATATCAATCAATATTGGCACCTAGCTATGACCCGAATACGCGGATAACCCGTTGGAACTCACATCCAACAACCACTTTACCTCACGGTGGGATTACACTCATCACCGGTCTCACGGAGGGGATTCCACTCATCCTCACGCCCCGTCGATAGGATTCCACTCATCATCGACAAATATAAATACAATTTTCGGGCGTACCCGTACTCCTCCTTGGTGACTCAACGCCACCAAGGCCAGGCGCGAATTTAGACTCATGTGTGCACACTAACATCCTAATGATCGATCATTTGTACTCAAGCATATTAGTGCCAACATTTAACTCATTCCACATTATTCATTTCAATCAATTCCATGCTTAGCACGTACTCACCATGATCACAATCATGAACCATTCACATGCATATCACAATGCATCACAAATCATGCCTCATCTCACATGTATAACACAATATACATAAATCAATCATATCACAAGTCATATGAGGTATATTCATCAAATACAAGTTCAACCAATGGCTCTAGTTAAGTTTAGGATTAGGTTACCACCCCAATCCTAACTCTAGGTGGGTCTACCAAGCCCGACCTAGTCCACATACTCGAACCAACCATTTAAAAACCACTTAAAACGTTTAACCACTCACCTAAGCTTCCAAGCTCCAAGCCAAGCAAGCAACCACTCTCAAGTTCTTGGATTTCCTCTCGATGCTTCACCGACCCAAGTTCTCGCTTCTAAACAACCTTTCTAAAATGAGTTGAAATGGATGAGCTTTTTGATGGAATGGTGATGAAGACGAGGGAGCTCTTTTGTTCACGTTAGAATGGACGAGGAAGAGAGTGAATAGTGTTTATTTTTGTAGAAAGGGGGATTTAAATCAAAAGATGGGAAAATTACCAAAAGGCCATTAATGAAAGGCTATCTTCTTTCTTCTTTAAAACTCTTCAATTTAGTATTTGTTCGATTTGGTCCAATTTCAAATATTTATTTTTGAAACCCGAAATGTAAAGGATTATTTTAATTGTAAACTTGAGCCCAAATAATATTAAAATATTATTTTCATCTAACCCCTAAACTCGAGTGTTACAGAAACTTAAATCCACATTGGCTTATTTCATATGTCAATTGATAACATATGTTATTTATAATTCTCAAAAGATTATTTTGAGAACTTTTATTGTTCTCTTAAAATTTCCACTTTTGACGGTGGCGATATTACTACATACCTTTTAACGGTAAGTATTGCGATATTCATAATTTTGTACTTTTCATAATGTGCTTTCTTTCAAGAACTTATTACTCTTCCAGAGCACCAATGTTTTCAGTACTCTGAGATATAGTACTCACATTTTTCCATTGTATTTAAATAGAAAAATATTTTTTATGTTTTTGCTAAGCATAAATCGTCGCCATATATTGTATTTGATAAGTAATATGTTGAACAAAATAAATAAATATCATAATATATATAACATAAATAATAATTCCAAAAAAATAAAACATAAATAATTATTTCGTAAAGTAAATAAAAATAAAGTAAAATAAATTTTGAAAAATTAATAATTCTCTTTAACGTTAAGAGAATAAATAGAAGATGATTTTTTCCCTTTAAAGTTATAAGAAAATTAACAACATCCAAATGAATTGGACCAATATCATCTTCGTCATTTTCACAAACAAATTTTGCTTCTATTTTCTTTCCTTTATCATTCAGTCATTATTGATAAAGGTGTACAAGATGCTTCGATGTAGGACAAGTACGAGACCAATAATTTTCATATTGATGACACAAAGATTTTAGTTTCTCAAATTGACCTTTATCATTCTCGTCATCATTATAATTCCACTTCTGGTGGGTTATTACTTTTGTCATCCTTATAATCACACTTTTGGTGGGTATAAGTGTTTTTGAAATGATCATCTTATTTATGTCTATTGAAATTTCTATAAACTGAAGAAGAACCGACTTTATTATTCAGAAAAGAATGCTTACAAAGATGGTTTACAAAGGTGATAGGGGTGGCTATTTATAGCTCAATTCAACCCTAAAACAAAAAGTTAACAGCTGCTAACAGTAACCTAACAGCCTAACTAAAGAAGCTACTCCAACGTCTATGAACAACAGTTTAGGCTAGGCTAACTTAACCTTCTATATACAACATACTCCCTACTTTTCCCTTTTCTGCTTCTTCAACAGAGCACACCCCTAGTCGTTGCCTAAACAACTAGAAATATACTTTGGACAAGGGTTTAGTAAACCCATCTGCTATTTGATCAGCTGCAGGCGCATAGTTCACTTGCATTTTGTTGGCTGCAACCTTCTCACGAACAAAGTGCACGTCGAGCTCCACGTGTTTTGTTTTTGAATGATAAACTAGGTTGGCACTCACTGCAATGGCACTGAAGTTGTCACTCCAAACGACATGAATCATGTCTTGGTGTACTCCCATATCATGCAACAACGCATCTAACCAAATCACCTCTAAAGTTACATCCGCAAGGCTCCTGTACTCAGCCTCAGTGGTCGAACGTGAGACAACCTTCTATTTTTGAGAGTTCTATGTTACCATATTCCCTCCAAGGTAAACACAATTTCCTGAAATCGAGCGTCGATCCTCTAGGCTACCAACCCAATCGACATCAGCAAATGCCACCAGCTGACAAGGTTCCACTTTTGATGAAAACAGGAGTCCATAATCAGATGTACCATTGATATACCTCAATACACGTTTCACAGCCACCATATGTTGCTCACAGGGATTGTGCATGAACTGTGCTAGCTTATTTACACTGAAAACAATATCGGGCCTTGTATGACAAACATACAACAGAGCTCCAACCAGGCTCTTGTACTCAGTGGCATTGACCAGGACACTTCCAGCATCCTCATGCGTGAGTTTAGAGTTTGCCACCATAGGATTTGGTACTGGAGTTGCATTCCTCATGTTGGCTTTGTCAAGAAGCTCAAGAATATACTTCTTCTGACTTAACATGATTGAGTCACCAACGTGTTTCACCTCAATGCCCAAGAAGAAATTAAGAGAGCCTAGATCTTTGAGTGAGAATTTCCTGCCAAGTTGAGTAACCACAACCTTAATTTCATCTTCTAAGCTTCGTGTTACTATGATGTCATCAACATAGACTGGAACATAGGTAACATCACCATCCCCAGTTTTAATGAACAAGGAATTTTCAGCCCTGGATCCTTTGAAGCCAATGTCAATTAGATGATCCCTGAGTTTCGAGTACCAGTTGCGTGGTTCTTGCTTGAGACCATACAATGCTTTGCTTAGCTTGCACACAAGTATCGAGCCATCAGAAGCTTGCTGTTCGAACCCTGGTGGCTGCTGCATGAAGACTTCCTCGCTCAACTCTCCATTCAAGAAGGCGTTATTAACATCTACATGCCTAAGCTTCCATTTCTGTGTAACAGCTAAGGCAAGGACCACATTCATTGTAGTTGACTTAACCACCGGACTGAACGTGTCTCGAAAATCCTGGCCAGGGACTTGGGAGTATCCCTTAGCCACTAACCGTGCTTTATACCTTTGGATAGATCCATCGACATTCCTTTTAATCCGAAAAAACCATTTGCATCCCACCGTCGAACGCCCTTCAGGTAGGGGAACTATGGTCCAAGTTGCGTTGTTGACCAACGCCTCATATTCATTCATCACTGCCACCCTCCAATTAGGCGATTCAAGGGCTTCTTGAACGTTGCATGGTTCAACTTCCTCAACTTCATGCATTACTACGTAGCCCTTAGGTTTAAATATCCCATTCTTGCTACGTGTGATCATGGAATGTCGATTTGCATGAGAAATTACTGGCACAACATCATCGAGCATAGTTCTAACATTAGTATTATCGGGACAATCTGCTAACGAGGGAAGCACATCACCAGGAGAATCATTAGACTGAGCATTATGGGCAACCACTTCAGCATGTGAGGCAGGATTAGACTCCATGGGTGCATTGTTGGTATTGGAATTGAGACTAGGAGAGAGTTCCAAAGGCACAATCGAAGAAGAGCTAGATGTTTGCCCTGGAGTAGTAGTGCCCTCAAGATTGGAGTTGGTAGCATTATTACAACATGGTACTGTAAGAGAAGTTCTTGCGCACACGCGATCAGCTCCTTCAATAATTGGTAATCAGACACGCGAAACAACCCTACCCTGAGCTCATTCAACATGAATCTAGTGTCCATTCAACCAAAAAAATACCCGAAACTGCCCAAATCTAACATTGAATGCTTCTGTTTATGTGTGTTTTGGTCGTGTGTGCATGGAATCAACCTAACTTGAATACATGGTAAGTTTAAATCAATTGCGTGCCGTTTGTATGGTTTAGTTTTGTCTTCCGCTATCGCTTCTCACATAGGTCTTATTGATTTCATCTAGACAAGATAATTAAAGAAAAAGTTTTCTCGGGTTGTTAACCGAAGTGGAGCCTTAACGGGTTTCGCCTCGGTTTTCCCCGTGTAGCCCACTCGGACCGGTCAGTCGCCTGGACCGGGACAAGGGGGTTACAGATGCTTAACGATATTTAACGTCTAGTTACTATTTTTTTATAAAACATAAAGTTTAATTATCATTTTTTGATTTTTAAAAGTTTGGTTACAATTTTAATTTTTTACCAAAGTTTAGTGAATGCCTATGTACTTTACTTTAAATTTTATTTTAAGAGGGGAAAATCTCAAAAACATATGGGAAAAGGGGATGCATGTGAGAGTGAAGGGTGTATTGTATACGGGAAGAGGAGGGAGATGCAAGTCAGAAAGTATAACTAAAATTAGGGGTATAAATGAGTTGATTAGAGCTCGAGTAGTATTAAGCTCGATACAGTTCGTTAAGATTTCTAGTTTGAGCTTGAGTGTTTTTTAATGAGCCTAAATAATTTGAGCTCGGCTCGGCTCGTTAAGAACTTGAGTCGAGTTCAATTAGGTCGAGTATTGACCGATCTTTGACTGAGACGGACTCGAGTAGCTCGCGATCTGTCTCATCCACTTAAAGTCTCATTGGGATAAAAACTTTGATACACAAGTTTAAGGTGTTAGTTTATGGTTTAGATGTTTAGATTGTTGGGTTTAAAATTTAAGATTTAGATTTTAGGGTTCAGGACTTATGTTTAGGGTTTATATTTTAAGATTTTAGGTTTAGGAATTTAGATTTTAAATTTAAAAAAATTAGTATATTATATTTTTTAGTAGTTCACGAGCTTTTCGAGTCGGGTATCGAGTAGCTCGACTCGACTCATTAAGAACTCGAGCCGAGTTCGAGCTCAAGTCGAGTCCAAACAAATCAAGTGTTGATCGAACTTTAATCGAGTCAAACTCGAATAACTCACGATCTGTCTTGTCTCATTTACGGTCCTAACTGAAAAGAAAACAACACTAGGGTCTAGGAGAGAGCAACAAGCATTGTATAGTGAAGCTCTAAATGAAAAGAAAGTAATGCAATAATTGTTCTGTGTTGTCTCTATTTATCTTTTATTGTAATTTACATTTTTAATGGTCTATTATGAAAAGAAAACAATGCAATGATTGTTCGTGCCGTCTTTATTTATCTATTTATCTGTTATTGTGATTTATAGTTTTGGAGGACTTTTTTAGTATGCTGCCGCCTAATATACGGCTAAGAAACGGCGTTACCGGAAACATTATAAGATAAATAATGTATCCGGTAAAGCGCTACCGGATATGTTGATATGAAATAATGTATCCGGTAAAAAACATGAAAAAATGGTAACCGACAAATTTAAGTTATCGGTCAAACATAACAAAATCGGTAAAATGACCTATTTTGTTGATCTGAATATCAATATATTCGGTAGCGCCTAAATTGTTGATAAATTTGAGCTGATGGGCCCTTCGAAGTTCCCACGATAACAAAATCAGTAAAATTACCTATTTTGTTATCCGAATATCAATATATTCGGTAGCGTCTAATTTGTTGTTAATTTCGAGCTGATGGGGCCTTGGAAATTCCCACGATAACAAAATTGGTAAAATTACCTATTTTGTTATCCGAATATCAATATATTCGGTAGCGCCTAATTGTTGTTAATTTCGAGCTGATGGGGCCTTGGAAATTCCCACGATAACAAAACCGGTAAAATTACCTATTTTGTTATCCGAATATCAATATATTCGGTAACGCCTAATTTGTTGTTAATTTCGAGCTGATGGGGCCTTGGAAATTCCTACGATAACAAAACCGGTAAAATTACCGATTTTGTTGATACTCATATCAACATATTCGGTAGCGCCTAAATTATTATTATTTGATCGTTTATATTAATATTAACATTTAAACAAACCGGTACTAGGGTAACGTAATAGGTAGCCAATAAGAATCGATACTTTAAACAATAATATCGATATTTTAATAAAAACATTGGAACTGGTTCAATTGTGGCTTGATAGTATGGATACTTAAATAAAACATATGGATACTTATATTAAATGTGTCGATACTTCTATTAGAAGTATGGATGCTTTCGTTAAAAAGTATGGGTACTTGCAGGAAAAGTTTGGGTACTTATATCAAATGTTTCGTTACTTTTATTAGAAGTATGGATACTTTCGGAAAAGTATGGATACTTCTATTAAATTGTTTATATCAATTATAGTTATGAAAAAAAGAGTTCTCAATGAAAAGTTTAATAATATAAGGATGAAGAAAAATGATCATAAAAAGAATGAAGTCCCATTGCTTCAATTACAAATTACTAAAGTAAATAAAAAATGAAAGTAAAACAATGAGCCTCCTCCCTTCAAGCCTCCTCCCTTCAAGTCCCCCTGTCACCCATGGCAGTTGTTCCAGCTCCAGCTTGCTGTCCAACCATCTGTGCATATGGTCGCATCTCAAACTTGACCTTTTGGTTGCCTAATGAACAAATTTTTTTTGCATAAGTATGAGAAGAAGTGTATCTTGTTATTAAGAATAGAAGAAAATGATAGAGAAAATCTTGGAGATGACGGTTGAAGATGTGTATGTCTTCTTTTTCAGCCATATAACCATATAGTTGGCGCTGGCTGGATGAACCATACATTAAGCGCTGACAACGTTGCCAAGCATCTCTATCGAAACCTTGGGCAGCAAACTGGGTATGCAGACGTTGAACATCTAGATAACCTCTTGTCGTGCTCTAAAAAATCAGAAGGCCCATCCCACGATGGCCTTCTGGACCGTATGAATGGCGAGCCTTGGCAACAGTACCATAGGAACTGAAATAGTCGAGAAGCTCTTGGTTTCCCATACCAATCCACTGAAACAGAAAATTAAAGAAATAAGAAGTTAAGTAAGTATTATAATATTAATGAAAACATAAATCATGCCGTATATAACTACCTTCCAATCTCCATCTCTATGAAGCCTTGTGTTCATTATGATCACCATGGGTGGCCAGAGTATTTGGTGATCAGCTTCCTGGTTGCTTGAAGGCGGGGGGGGGGGGAGGAGACAATAGCAACATCATTACTCAGACCACTCCATTGGCCTAAAGCTTGACCTTGAGGAGTAGCCGAAGTACCCCTTCTACGCAATTCCTCCTCCAACAGCTGACCAAGGTGGCGATGAATTTTCAGCTTTGGTCCTCCTTTGGTTTTTGCATGTGCGACTAGGGACTGAAGGCCACGAAACTTTTGAGAGGCATCAGGACCTCCTCGGCATGCTGGACACAGCCATTGAGTAGAAGGGTCGTTGATAGAGTTCATTCGATCGAAGGCCTGGAAGAACTTGTTGAACCATTTGCTGGATTTCATTGACTCATGGCTTAGTTGTTCCTCCTCATTATCAGAATCAGAATCAATATAGAAATCATCATCACTGTTTGATGATGTCTCGAAATCAATCTTCCTCTTTGCCAAAGGCTGAGGATTTTTACCCGAACTTCTGCTGGAACTCATTGTATAATAGAAGATGGTGAAAGAGAACTGATTATAGAAGTAAACGAAAGGGTTGAGTAGATTAATTTGAAGATGTTGTGGAGAGTAAATAGAGGAGTTTTTAATTTATAGGCAATTTCCATTTGGGAGGGAAAGTGGGAGGGAAAGTGATAATGCATGAAACTGAAAAGGTAGATTCAGATTCAAAGATTCGTTCGTTCTCCTCGTTTCCGGGGTTATAGAAATAAATGAGGAGAAGGTACATGAACAGAACGGTGCATGTGATACATTGAAAAGACACGAAACTGAAAAGGTAGAATCAGATTCGTTCTTCTCCTCGTTTCTGGGGTTATAGAAATAAATGAGAAGAACTACCCAATAAATGAAGGTCATGAACGGTGCATGTGATACAAGTGAAAAGACACGAAACTGAAAAGGAAGAATTAGATTCGTTCCGGGGATTAAGGGTTTCAGCTTTATACATGATGAGCAGTAAACGGTGCATGTGTTAGAAGTGAAAAGACATAACACTGCAATGCAAAGTTGATGCAGTGTATAATGAAAACGGTAATAATAAACCGGATACATTTATGTAATGAATAATGAAAACAGTAAAAAATTACCGGAAACATTAATGTTTTTGCAAACGTATCGATAATTACATTCAAACCTGGAAAAATGTATCGATAATTTTGTTTCCAGTAAGCTATGGGAAGCCTTTAGCTTTTGTTAATTATCGATATTTTTGTAAAAGTATTGATATTTTCGATAGAAATTCGTACCGGAAACATTGATTTTCTTTTAAAAGTATCGGGTTTTTTATTAATAGTGTCTAAATCGTATCGAAACTTTTGTTCCAGTATGCAATGGGAATCCATTTGTGAATAAAAAGTATCGATAATTGTTTTCACAGAGGATGAAAGTATCGATATTTTCGAGCATATTTGCTAACGTGTCATGTAATTTTACAACAGGATCGATACTTTTACTGAAAGGGGGAAAATGTATCAAAACTTTAATTCCAATAAGCTATGAGAATCCTTTGTTTCTGAAAGTATCGATATTTTTATCGTAACTGACAGAAAGTATTGATAATTTCGAGCAGATTTGCTAACGTATCATGGAATTTTACAATAGGATCGATACTTTTTCTGAAAGGGGAAAAATGTATCGAAACATTAATTCCAGTAAGCTATGAGAATCCTTTGTTTCTGAAAGTATCGATAATTTTTATCGTAATGGACAGAAAGAATCAATATTTTCGAGCAGATTTGCTAACGTATCATGGAATTTTACAACAGGATCGAAACTTTTTCAGAAAGGGGGAAAATGTATCGAAACTTTATTTCCAGTAAGCTATGATAATCCTTTTTTCTGAAAGTATCGATATTTTTTATAGTAGTGGGCAGAAAGTATCGATAATATACTACAATTTATTGCACAACTAACTTTGTAGGAAGGAAGAAATAAATGTTGTTACTGCTTTCAACCACCACCACCTACCGATTTTACTACCTGAAAATGAAAGCAACACACAACTCATGTGCATGAAAAGTTTGGACCACTTCAATTGATCGTGTTTACGAAAATGGAAGATACTCCATCCAACGATGTTAATGGCAGCGGGAATTTGCAAGATGAAAAGTTGACCGTTGATGATTTGGAACGGTTGGTAGGTCAGCTCTTTTCTTCACGTGAGGAAGCTTGGAATTTTTACAAGGAATGCACAATGAAACATGGTTTTAGTGCACGTCGACAAAAGAATACTCCGACAAATGGAAGATACTTCATACTTTCCTTGCTCGGGGATGTATCACCCGTTGGACAAAGGAATACTCCGACAATGTACAATAGTACCCGGGCCTTCAGATCATCCCCCTCATACTTGCCGCTTTTTATATCGTCCTCAAGTGTAGCAAATGACACCTTCGACGTTAGGCCATACTTCTTCACAAGTATTTTCCAATCCTCCCTCTTAATAACTCCATCCACACTCTGCCCTTTATTTTGTAGCCCCAATACGGCTTCAACACATCAGACACCAAAATGAAATGAATATTTTCTGTATCGAACATCACACTTGTGCAAATCAAAATCTCCCATTAACAAGCGACACAATTCCCTCCGAATTGGTCGGTCTTTCATCCCAATAAGAGATCCAAACCCCATTTCTTCCAACACAATTACTTTATCATTCGCTTTCAACTCCTCTATTATGTGGTGCACTCGTTTTATGTTACACCTTGTCGACACTTTTTATGTAAATAATATACATATAATGTTAGAGTTTTTATATATCATTTATCAACATATTTACAAGTATAATGAATACCTTCTTCACAATTTTTCCTTCTGCTTTCTTCTTGGTCGAATATTTGTCTCTATCATTTGTGGACAACATGTTGAATGGTTGCTTCTCAATTTCACTCATCGTGTTCCATTTATTCACCACAATGTCTTTCACCTGAAAATTATGCATAAACCATCAACAATCAAAATATTCAACCTACAATATATTCACTATAAATTCAATTTACATACCGAACCGACAATGTAAGTACCACAATCCTTCATCCTCTGACATTCTTTCATACTGTCATGATAGGGAAGTTTAAATGAATACTTTCATCCAATTACAATTTACAGAACAATTATTTGACAATTGCTACTTACTAGAAGTACATATATCCACCCTTTGGTTGCTTTGGATTTTCCTCACTTTCGATACTCTCCGGCTCCATTTCAAGCATTTCAGTCTCATCTTCACGAACAACATCTTCATGATCCTTAGCACCCATCTCGCTTCAGTTCTCTGAAAAAAGTATCGATATTCATTTTCTACCGACAATATTAATTTCTATTGTTAAGTTCTCAGAACAAAGTACCGATAAACTAGGGTTTCGACAACATACATTTTAATTCAAAGTCCCCAAACCCAAAACCTTTCCTTTAGATTCTGATACAACACGACTTCAAGAACGCCTACCTTGTATTTCGCAGCAACCAAACTCGGGTCGATTTCAAATACTCTCTTAGGTTTTCTGTAAATGCAAGCAATACAAAGGTTTGTGTTAGAGTGAATACTTTATAACTGGTTATATCATTATGATATATTTAATCGATACAATTCCCCAGGTTTCGATAATTTTTTGAATTGTGTCGATTCTTTCGTACATGTTCTTAAAAAAAGTATCGACACCAAATAAGATATCCGGTACAGATTTACCGGTTACATTATATGTATTAATAATGTAACCGGTTATGTCTACTTTTTTCTATTGTACCGATTCTTTTGCACACGTTTTTAAAAAAGTATCGAAACCAAACAATATATCCGGTAACGATTTACCGGTTACATTATATGTATTAATAATGTAACCAGTTATGTCTAATTTTTTCTATTGTACCGATTCTTTTGCACACGTTCTTAAAAAAGTATCGAAACCAAACAATATATCCGGTAACGATTTACCCATTACATTATATGTATTAATAATGTAACCGGTTATGTCTAATTTTTTCTATTGTACTGATTCATTTGCACACGTTCTTAAAAAAGTATCGAAACCAATCAAGATATCCGGTAAAGATTTACCGGTTACATTATATGTGTAAGTAATGTAACCGGTTACGTCAAATTTGCTTGTATTTACCGATTCTTTTGACATGTTCTTAAAAAACATATCGTCACCAAAAAAACAATCCGGTAATGATTTAACTGTTACATTGTTTTTATTAATAATGTAACCGGTTTGTCAATTTAGCTTCTAAAGGATACACTTTTTATTAGTACTGTGAAACAGAAACGGTACTTTTGATCCCTTGGTATTGATAAAATTGTATAAAGTGTTACAAAAGTATCTATTTTTTCGATGCTTTTTTAAATTCAATACAAAAAACTGTGCACAACGTATCGATATTTTCGACATCAACGTATCGATATTTTCGACATTTTTTTTCCAACCGCGGTTACATTGCTGTTCAAAAAGTATCGATAAACTTTTAAAAAGTATGAATACTTTCGAGATTAAGAACAAATTAGGCGCTACCGAATATATTGATATTCGGATCAACAAAATATGTAATTTACCGATTTTGTTATCTTTAACCGGTCACCTTTCTATCCGGTTACGCCGTATATTAGCCGCCTTACCGCAGAACTACCCGGATTGTTGATTTCTAATGGTCTGTTTCTGTGTTATTATTTTTAGTGTAAAGTACGGACCAAAAAATGACACAATTAAAATGTTAGAAAATATATTATTTAAAATATTATTTATATCATTCGAAACATTATTCAAAATATTCTTTCACGGTAAGTTTTAAAATTGTCATTTAGTGAAAAATCTGTGTGACTTTTTTCATCGGTTATCGGATCCAACCTAAAATGTTCCTTTTATCAATTTTTTTTTAATTTTGAAACGATATTAAATTTTATTGAAACAAAAGAATGTACAACCTTAACAATACAACTAGGGATGGGCACGGGTTGGGTCGGGTTTTTTGCCCACCTGAACCCGACACGAAAATAAATACCCTAAACTCGCACCTGATCCGAACATTTTCTTTAAATAATCCAACCCGACCCGACCTATAGAAAAAAAATTAATTTTAGGGACCTAATTGTAAAAAAATTAGGGGACTTAATTGTAAAAAAATATAATTTTAAAGACTAAATTGTAAATAAAAAATTTTAAGGACCTAATTATAAAAAATATATAAAGAGGGAGTATTATTATAAATATTTTAAAAAAAAATAGGGGAATTTGCACAATTAGTCCTGAGTCGGGTCGGGTATTTTCACCCTAAACCGGAACTCGGCCCAAGCTCACCCTTAGTAAAAACCCGACCGACCCGAACCCAATTTTTTCATTAAAAAATTCAACACGATCGGGTCGGTCGGAACTCGACCGAATTAAGTAAAATGCACATCCCTAAATACAACCACTCAAAGAAAGAATTTTAGGGACTATGTCTACCAAAAAAACTCAAAACATAAACTAAGGTTTTAATTCTTATTGTAATTGATTATCTTAATTGAATCAATTTTTTTGTTCTTCTCTCGGTTCTCTATGGCTTTACTTTGACTAATTTAGCGTCGCCCACTTAGTTTTAGTGGCTAAGTCTTCCGGTAGAGATTTTTTACATACACAAAATTTCGAACATGAAATATTTTTAAACGATATTAAACTGCTTACTATTCGATCCAACTCCGTAGGTTAAATATATATATATATATATATATATTGATTTAACTTGATTAAAACAGTTATCAAACTATTTTCTGTCGTAGAAATTATTTTATTTTAAAATATAAAAATTTTTGTACATATATCTAGGTTAGGTTAATATTGATGGGTCTAAATGAAGCATAATAGTTAACAAAATTGTACGTATATTTGTGAAAATAAACTCGTGATATTATTTAATTGGCTTAACAGTTATATAAAGTGCTTAAATTACAATTTTTTTTAGATAAGTGTTTGAACTATATTTTTAGTTAAATAAGTATCCAACATTCTATTTCGTAACTTATTTAAAGTTTTTTCGTCAATGACCGTTAAAAAATTTCGTCATGCAATCAAAACATGACACGTGAATTTTTTATATATTCAATTTCTGAATTTTTAAAAAAAATCTAAATTTCTTTAAAACCCCCAAATTTTAATTTCTTTCAATCAAACCCCCAAATCACATATCCCTCACCGTCCAACATCCTCCACAAGTCGGCAGTTCACCGTTCACCACCCAAAACGTCGTGTACCTCACTGTTCGACATCCCATCCTTTACCGTCGATGGGAACTCAATCGACCTATTTTTTCTTCATTGTTGGGTCTTCGTTGACGGTGCAATCGGTGGTTCATTCGTCGGTTTTTGACGACGAGATGATGAGGCTTTCAGTAGAGGGGGTCCGATGAAGACAAGGGTGACCGATGGTGGTTAAATCGGTGGTCGGAGTGAAGGAGTTTAAGGATTTAGGATTAGGGTTGGGTTTTTTTAGAGAAATAAAGATTTTTTTTGTTAATTAATATATTTTATTTTTCTAATTTTTGGATTTTAAGATTAATCTTGTCACGTGTTCGAATTTCATTGGATAACGAAAAAATAACGTTTGTCACGAAAATATCTTAAATGGCCACATAATAAAATGTTAGGCACCTATTTAAAAAATATAATTTAAACATTTATTTAACTATTAAGCATATTTAATTGGGCAATGCTACATCTACCTACTGGGTCACCTACCTAGCCGAGGTGGCACATGAGATAATTAGTAATAAAATATATTTTTAATATACATTTTTCAAAACAATAAATGTAATGCAATTAATGTATATTTTAACAATAAATAATTTTTAAAGTTATAAATACAATACAATTAATATATTTTTACACAATAAATAGTTTTTAAAATTATAAATGTATTATAATCAATATTTTATTTTTTAATAGGGTAAAATACAAAAATAATGACTCAACTTTTGCCTCTCTCCTATTTTACTCACTCATCTTTAAATTAAATCGATTTAATGACTCAACTTATAACATTGGGTTTTTATCATCACCTAACCGTTATATTATGGATGTCGTTAATGACGTGGCATTTTTTATTAATTTGGCCGCCACGTAAACATACACGTGTTAAAAAACAGAATAAATATAAAAAAGGCTGCAAAGAAAAGACTGATGTTCTACTACGTTGTCTTCTTCGTCATCCTCTACTTTATTACCAGAAAGTTGCTCCGTTACAAATGACTCCCGCCAAGCCCTGCTCTTTCCCTTCCCATCATAGGCCATCTCCACCTCCTTAGAAACCCACTCCATCGCACCCTTGCTAAGCTTTCGAAGCAACACGGTTATATTCTCTTCTTTCAGTTCGGATCTCGCCATGTCCTTGTCGTGTCTTCTCCATCAGCTGCAGAAGAATGTTTCACCAAAAACGATATCGTGTTCGCGAACCGCACTCGCCTGCTCGCTGGGAAACACCTTGGTTACGATTATACTACTCTTCCCTGTGCCCCGTACGGAGACAACTGGAGAAACCTGAGGCGTGTGGCCACTGTCGAACTCTTGTCATCCAATCGTGTTCAAAAGTATGTTGCGATACAAATGGATGAAGTCTGGTCCTTGATTCTCAGGCTTTGTAGGGGATCAAAGGGTGGTGAGTTTCGGGTTGTGGACATGAAATCAATGTTTTTTTAGTTAACTCTCAATGTTATGATGAGGATGATAGCTGGGAAGAGATATTATGATGAAGGAGCGGAAGAAATGGAGGAAAAAAAGTTCAAATAGATTGTGACAGAGACCTTTGAGGTGAGTGGAGCCACAATATTGGAGATTTTGTGCCTGTTTTGAAGTGGGTTGGATTGAATAAAATTGAAAAGAAGCTGGCAAAATTAGGAAGGAAGAGGGACGAATTCATGCAAAACCTGATTGATGAGCGCCGAAAATCAGCAAGTGATTCATGTTCTGAACAGAGCAACAAAACGATGGTCGATGTTCTATTATCTTTGCAAGAAATGGATCCTGAATATTACATAGATGATATCATCAGAGGCATGATGCAAGTAAGCTATTCTCGCTTGTAAAAATCCATGTTCATCTCTACTGTAATCTATGCTCTACTTATCTTTTGTGTATAGATATTGTTATCGGCCGGAACTGATACATCAGCTGGGACCATGGAGTGGGCCCTGTCACTTTTGCTAAACAATCCAAAAACCCTTTCCAAAGCTCGGGAAGAAATAGACAAGGAGATAGGACAGAACAGGGTGATGGAGGAATCCGATATTGGCAAACTCCCATACCTCCATGGCATCATAAAGGAAACATTTAGAATGTGCTCCGTTGCCCCACTTTCGATACCGCACGAGTCATCCCAGGAATGCACTATGGGAGGTTTCTCCATCCCGCGAGGCACAATGCTGTTGGTTAATACGTGGGCCATTCATAACGATCCTGGATGTTGGGAACAACCCGCTGATTTTAAGCCCGAGAGATTCCTAGGACCAGAGAGGGAATGTCACTAAGGAGAGCTTCATTTCTTATTTCAAATAGTAACAGATCAACCCAAGAAATCAAAACAAAGTAGCAGAGTAGTGTTTTCGTCCTGGAGGGTCTTGTTTATACAGCGAGAAGCTAACACTGTAGGTAAAAGGTAAGGAAATTGTTTTCAGCTTGATTAGCGTGATTCGTATTGGTTTATGGCTCTAGCTACACTGCCTCTACGGTTACAAAATTATATTGTTGAGCGTTTATCAACAATGAGAGGAAGAAGAATACTAGCTTTGAGGCTGATATTGCCATAGAGGAGAGAGCTAAGTTGGTAAAGCAAGAGCGAAACTAAAGAAAAAGAGAAAAGAAAGAGAGGGAATGGGGAGCAGCTCTTCCTTTTCTTTTCTTTGCAGCCTTTTTTTGTATTTATTCTGTTTTTTAACATGTGTGTGTTTATGTGGCAGCCAAATCAATAAAAAATGCCACGTCATTAACGGCATCCATAATTTAAAGGTTGGGTGATGATAAAAACCCAATGTTAAAAGTTGAGTCATTAAATCGACTCAATTTAAAGATGAGTGAGTAAAATAGGAGAGAGGCAAAAGTTGAGTCATTATTTTTGTATTTTACCCTTTTTAATATTATAAGAAGAAAAATTAAGCTAACTCATATGCATTTTAGCATGTCATAATCTCATAATGCACTTCCTCCAAAATTCCAGCATGTTACTGTTTTTTCAATCAAATTAAAAATAAATAATATATGAACCATGAAAACTTATGGGTTTAAGTTTTGTCTCAACTCAACTTTCTATGAAAATGCAACCCCTTAACTTGTTGATTTTGTCCATCTACTATCAGCTACAAATAAAAGGAAAAACTTCAATTATTTTCTTATTTTTTTTATCTCTATTACCCTTTCATGTTTCTCAAATTCTCATGATACTATAGTCTATAAGAGAACCGTTTCTCGAATTAAATATTTAAATTTAAAAATTGGGAGGAGAAAATGTCTTAATTAATTTAAACTAAAAATGACCTAAAATATCATTATACTAAAAAGTTTCGGAGGGACAACAACCCCTCCCATCTCATGAGTGGCTACATCCCTGATAACAGTGGTACCAAGACTCAATCGACAACGACTGGATTTTTTTATTTAGTGTAAGACGTTTGAAAATCCAAAAGAAATTTCAGTATAATCAAGGGTAAAGTACCAAAATGGCCACTGAACTTTGTTAAAAAAGGTAACCAAACTTTCAAATGTTACAAAATGATAATTAAACTTTATATTTTGTAACAAACTGGTAACTTCTCCGTTAAATACTAAATGTGACTGTTATGAAATTTTGTATAATATCACATTTAGTCCTTCATATTTACACATTCAATCAATTTAGTATTAATTTGAAAAACTTCAATAAATTTAACCATTATTATTTATATTTTTTTTTAATTTGGTCCTATTTATAATTGGAAATAATTGGTAACTATAGGTTATAAGTAGAGTTTTGTAGCAACTGTTATTACCTTGTGGATGGAAACACCCCTAAATTTGGATTGAATTCCCAACAAGTTTCGATCTCAAAAGAACATTTTCTTTTGGTGTCCAAGCCAAAAGTAATTTTTTTGGTGTAAACAACACCCAAATTTATTAATCCAAATATATATCCCACACTGGAAGCGGTCTAAATAGTTTTTTTAAGTACTCACATGAAACAGAGGCCATAGACCCACATTGATATGGCTAAACAATTTTTTCAAAAAAAAAACTTTAATTCATTTTGATTACGGAAGCACGATCATCCTCATTATAGCCAACCTTGTTATTTCTTAATGAATTAATTTATTGAATATCATTTCCAATTATAAATAGGACCAAAGCGAAATAATGTGCAAATAATACGGGTTAAATTTATTATTTTTTTCCGAATTAAAACTAAATTGATTGAATGTGTAAATATAAAGGACTCAATATGATATTATACAAAGTTTCATAACAATCACATTAAGTTTTTAACGGCCAAGTTACCATTTTGTTACAAAAATTAAAGTTTAATTGCTATTTTGTAACATTTGAAAGTTTAGTTACCATTTTATTTTTTTTAACAAAGTTCAATGACCATTTGGGTACTTTACCATATAATCAATATCGTGTCAATATTAATCCAAAAAACATTTGAGAATCTAAAAGAATACGTAATTTAATATAACACAACTTTTTGTATGATATATATGTTAATAATTTAAGTGTTGTATTTAAAAATATGGTTTTATCCTTTATACACATGATATTTAAATCAAGCTAATTTTTTACACCCAATAAACAATTAAGTATTTTTAATTTATATAAATTTCTACGTGCATAATACATGAAGAAAATATAAATTATAAAATTTTAAATGGTTAAAATTAAAAAATTATTATTTAAGATAATAAGATAAATTTAAAATTTAATCGTTTAATATTTAATGATAATTCGGTTTTAATTGAACAGTTAACGCCTCTATTTCTTTCCTTTGTACCTCCAAAAAATTGGGATACCATGATCAAAACACATCAATTTAGATGGGCTCTTCGAAGAATTAAAATGAGCTTCATTTCTAAATTGTGATCTAATAGAAGATTTGGTAAATTCTCACGCTGGTGCCCCAACAACTTTTAGGCCCATGCATGTTTATTTTTTGGTTTTATCATCGCATGACAAAATATAAAGGTCAATAACTATCGACTGGTCTAAAAGGATTAGATGATATATTTTTTAAATAAAATTAAAAATTTAAATTTTAATATTATAAATTGAGTAAATTATATTAAGAGTATCACCCGATAATAAAGTTTTATAGAACCCTGACATCTCTTGTTGTGATAGTCCAACATTTTCAGAGAAAAGTCCAGGAACGAAACTTTACTTGTGGGACTATAACCCCCTAAAAATATTAAATTTCTAAAATATCTACGGTAAAATCGTTATTTTAACCACCCAAAAGATATATAGTTTATTGTTGGTCTATCAAATTTAAAATGTTAAAAATGACCGCATAATAAATAATATTGGGTTCCCCACTGGAAAAACCCTACCCTTCGTATCTCATTGATAGAGGCATTCTATCCTAATCTTAACAAAACCAAAAGGATTGATTTCCCCCTCGGTCCTTTAATAGCCTAATTTAATTCTTAAGTCCAATCTTACACATATTTAAGATTTTGACAAAGATGGAGAATGCCAAACAGCTAGTTTGGCATAACTTTTAAAAATATTTTAAAAATACTCGTAAAAGGTTATTTTAAAAAGTTAATTATAAAATTTTAGTGTTTGATATACTTAATAGTCTAATTTAATTCTTAAGTACAATCTCTCACATACTTAAGATTTTGACAAAGCTAGAGAATGCCTAACGCCAATTGGCATGACTTTTGAAAAATGCTTTTAAAAGTGCGGGTAAAAAATACTTTTAAAATGTTAATTGTAAGATTTTAGTATTTGACATTACTGTTAAAAATACTTTTGAAAAGATAAAATGTTCATTTTAGACATGATATTGTAAAGTAAAAATAAATGAACATAAATTATGTTTAAAATCGTTATCACACAATTTATTAATATTATTATATACGAAAAATTCAATTTAAATAATAAAAACATAAAAATCATGTTAATTTATTAGTATTTTTTATATAAAATATAACTTCAAATATTCAAATTAAATATAATAATTAATATAAAATTTCAAATTAAATATAAAAATTTAACCTTTAAAGTCTGAACTATACATTTTTTATATTATTGTAATATAACTAAATATTAATTTAATATATTAATATTATTTTATAATATTAAAGTTTTTATTATTTAATTTTATTTAAAACATTAATTTTTTAATAATTATTATTTTTAATATATTTAATAACTATTGTATTTAATATTAAAATATTATTTTAATATAATAATAATTATTATATTTAATATTATTTTAATATATTAATATTAATATTATTGTTAACAATTAAGGGTAAAAAATAACTTCACACCTAAAAGCGATTTTTTATCCCCAAAGCTAGAAATTTTAGCTTTTAAGGTTGGGTGAAAAATCACTTTTTAAGTAGGGGTGTGCATTATTCGGTTTTAACCGAATTAACCGATCGAACCAAAAAAATTTCAGTTAATTCGGTCGGTTAATTTCAGTTAGGTTCGGTTAACGGTTATTTTTTTGTTGAGAAATTCAATTATCGGTTAATTTGGTTCGAAAATGGTTAATTAACTGAATTAACCGAAATTATTATATATTATATATTATAGATATTTATTTTTTATCATTGAACTTTTAAAAATTATAAAATGATTATTAAATTTTTCGATATATTTTAAAATGGTCATTAAACTTTTATCAAATTAACATAAAATGAAAGTTTAATGATTAAAAAATCATTTTAGCATAATTTAGTGTCTCGGTCCGGTTAAAAATTATAAAGTAAACCCTAAAAATTAAACCCTATCTCTTAAACCTTAAACTCTAAATCTAACCATAAATTCAATTTTTAGTGTTAAGAACACAAAAAAGAAATAAATGATTTCTATTTTACTTCCTTAGAATATCAGGAAGCGAAGAACAAATAATCTCTGGACTCCAACTCTTCATTACATATTTTGCAGCAGCCCTCGATATTCATTCCTTTGCTTGTTAATTTATTCTGGACAGCTAACCAAGTTATCAATGAATGTTTCGGAATTCTAAAAGTGAACTACATTAATATAGTAAGAGGTCATGTGAAAATTCATTTGATCATGTTGATTGGAATCATAATTTGACCTGATAATAACTATTGTGTTGCTAGTATATGAAGGGGATATTTTATTGTAATAGAATAAGGGGAAAAAATGTTGGACATCTTCAACAACAACCTAGAAAATTACAGACAAGGAAAATGTACATATTCATTTTCTTTAATCTTCTAAACCATTCACATTTCACTATATGATGAAAGAACCAAATCAAACTTATGTGCTAATCTGCGATTAAGATCCTCTCATTTCATCTCCAATGGCTGTCATCACAAGGAGAGCAACCTTCTTTTGCAATGTCAGTGATTTGAACTCCAGAGTCATAAACAACCCCAGTTTTCCAGTCTGCAGGGAGCACAGATTTTGCCCAAATCCACTTCCCATCAAACCCAGCCGTCACCACAAATCTGAACTGCAGGGAACCATTCGGGACTCTGCTTGTGTCCCATACCGCCCCGTGGTTCCTGCTCATGAAGTTCCAGTTTGAAGACCCGACCTGAGCTATGTCCATGGCCACTACTTCTGTCTGACCACCCTGGTATAGCAGTTTGATCGCCAAGTAATTTGGTTTCTGGCTTGATTCTTCTACTCTAACACCTAAGTTCTGGTTTTTGTACTCACAAGGTATCCTGTTTCACATAACCAAAGACAAATCAGCATATAGTTGCCTTGATGTTTTTTTATGCGGTGGTTGTAACTAAACCAATAAGATGAGGAAACTTCCAAAAATAGCATCATAATTCATGTTTACCTTTTATATTCCACGTCGACAATCCCAAGTTTCAAAATGTCTTGGCCCTTGCCTTTGTTAGCCATAGCCCGGAAAGCTCTGCTGCTAAGAACAAAGTCCGTTTGGTTATTGTGATTGAGATCGGTTAGTGTGACCCTTGTCCCTGCACTACTGCACAGAGTTGGATTCTTGCACCTTATCTGCCAAAAACATGTTGAAAATCAAACTCAAATCACAGAAACAGTGATGAAATGTTGTGGAATTATAAATGATTATGAACCTGAAAGCAGGCGCCGCAACCGGCTCCATTTTTGTAAAGAGAAGAAACAGCAGCTGCAAGGTGTCCACCGCTCAAGCCTAATGCCAAGGAATCATATCCACAAGCTCCGGCTGCAACATCAAACCCAGAAAACAAAGGTCACCCACTAAATTTCTCGCATAAATATGATATGGGTTTTTAAAGCAAGAAAACAACTTTGGGTATTAATGAAATTGAAGCTGAACCTGAAAGAGCAGAGGCTTTGGAGAAGTAAGCAGCTTTGGACTGGTGCAGGCAGCGATCACAAGCAGAAGCAGAAGAAGAAAGGAGGAGGAGGAAGGAGAAGCAAAGAAAGAGAGCCATTTGTAGTGAGAAGCAGAGGTCTGATAATCTGTTTATTTATAGTGTGGTACACAGGTGGGGATTTCGAGAAAAGCTTGCATCGGGGTTTTGTATGCTTCTTCAAAACAGTCATTTTCTGATTAGAATACTGGTTGCTGTGTCTCAACGAGGCTTACACAGTGAAGGAAAGAGACAGGCAAGTTGCTCAAACGCGGAGACACAAATGGTAAGAAAAAAAAAAGATAATGGATTTTCTCACCGACCCAACAGCTGTCTGTTTTGAAACAGAGTAGCTTTTCATTTTGGGTGTACCGATGGATTGGCAAGTGAAAGTAGGGTTTGGGGTTCAAAGTTTTTTGCATTTTTAGGAGAAGGTTCATCTCAGTTTCCGATTCCCCATGTTTTTGCATTTCTGAGATTTTGTCTTGATCAAATGAAAATAATTAAATAAATAAATGATTTAAGGTTGAATTGACACAGATGGTATTATTTTAATGGACGGTGGAAATAAAAAAACATTACTATATAATATAAATTTGAAGAAAATGGTCAACTATTATATTTATATTTACACTGCAAAATAACACATTTTGTTCAATACTGTAATACCTGGCAGAAGATTGTGTTGATGATGATGTTGATTGCGTGTTAATTAGTGGAAGGATAAGAACAAATTCTAAGAAAAGCATATTTCCAAAACTTGAACAGCTGTTGTGTGGGCTATAGCCGAAAGAGACCTTTCTTTAGCCTTACAATAATTATTTGGGTAAAGTTCACAAGCGGTCACTAAATTATACCTCAATATTTATTTTTGTCATCAAACTTTTACTTGTTACAAAATAATCACTGAATGATCAATTTTATTACAAATAAGCTCTCATTGTCGTCAAATAATCCGACGTGGCAGTTTGGATAAAATTATTTAATATCACAATTAGTCTATATTTACACACTTGATCAATTTGATCTTAATTAAAAAAATTAATAAATTTAAGCTCATTATTTATAAATTCTATCAATTTAGTCCTATTTTATTAGAAATAATTTAATGTCATTAAAAATTCTATCATCTTTTTATTTTTTTTAACTAAAACCCCCGAAACAATACAATTTCATCTCTCTTAACAATCTATGGCAGGCCAAAAAGGTCAAAACAATTAAAAGAAGAAAAGGCCTTCAAATCAGGTAAATATTGAAGCTTATTGCTATGGCTTTAACTATGATCAGTGATCAAAGTCTCAATGAACCTTAAGCCACCAAACCTGGGAGCAAATTTCTCAGTCAAGGTTGTTTTCTTGCTTATAGAATTTTCTTGTCCTTTCTCCTTATGCAAACATTAAATTTTCGAATATTAATAAATTGGAAAATTTTAAAACCGGCAACGCACACCGTTCAACACCACTAACACAACACACCATTAAATTTTTAAATGATTTTTAAATTATTATTAAAAATATTAAGGATTAAACATGTAATTAAAATTATTTTAAAACAAAAATAAAATTTTAATCTAATAAACTATTCATATTTGTTTTATAATAATTTTTAATTAAAATATTAAAATCAAATCATCCCTCATCCATAAACCATAACCTCAATCTTAAACTTTCTGTTCTAGTGTTCCCCACCGTTGCCCTACATTTCCATGGGATTTTGGTGACCAACCCCATCAATGGGGTTTTGGACATGTGCAAGGTGAGCGGCCGCACAAGGCCCTTAAGAAAAGAGAGGCTCCAAGCTAGTTGAATTAAATGTTTATAGAGAGAAAACAAAAGATTTTAGTTTAAAAATTACAATGAAAAATAAAAAATAACTTTAAAGAGATTCTATAATATATTTTTTACTAAGATAAAAATATCTTAATTGTAACTTTATATATCTTTGAGATTATAAATTAAAGGGTTTTATTTTAATAAACTGTTTAGGGCTCGTAAACTTTTGAACCCCATTCCTATTCCTTAAACAGATAAAAGCAAATGTTTTTTGGGGCTATATTTTGCAGTTTTAAATTTTGTGCTTGTTGTAGTTGTTGGATTGCCTTGTGCGATTCTACCAGTGTGTTTGGGGTTAGATTTTTGTTCGATTACTGTAAACTTCTTTACTTTTTAATAAATCTATTCCTAATTAGCGAAAAAAATATTGATTTTCAAGCAATCCTCAAATGATTTACAATAGTTGGGAAGAAAGCAGGGTAGCGACGGTGAAGACTAGAACAAAATGTTTAGAGTTCAGGTTAGGGTTTGTTAATAGCGGATGATTTGATATTAATATTTTAATTAAAAAATACTATAAAACAAATATGAATGGTTTATTAAATTAAAATTGTAATTTTATTTTAAAATAATTTTAATTACATAATCAATCCTTGATATTTTTAATAATGATTTAAAAGTATTAAAAATTTAATGGTGTGCAGCGTTGTGCGTTGCCTGCTCTAGACTCATCCAATAAATTAAAAGAAAAAGAGAAAATGATTCCATCTTCTGAGAACAAAAACCAAAGTAACCATGCAAAGATATTTGAAGATTTCATGAAACACGGAAAAAATAGAAAACCAGAAAGCTGAAACGTTCAAATCAAAACTACGCAAAGAAAGAAGTCGAAATTTAAAATATAGAAAACTACGAACAACATTGAAACCATGAATTCTTGTTCTTATTTCTTGGCAACCAAACATGTCAAAACTCTTGGGAAAAAAGCCTAAATTTGGTTGGAGTAAATACTATTAAATTATTTCTAATAAAAATAGGACTAAATTGATAAAATTTATAAATAATGAATCTAAATTTATTGATTTTTTTCTTCAAATTAGGACCAATTTAATTGGATGTATAAATATGGAGGAGTAATTGTGCTGTTATTTTTTTTAGCTAAACTGTCATGTCACTCTACTTAACAGTAGTTAAGGCTCATTGACCATTTTGTAATAAAATCGATAGTTTAGTGACAATTTTGTAACAATTAAAAGTTTGGTGACCAAAATGAATAATGAGTCACAGTTTAGTGACCATTTGTGAAATTTACCTAATTATTTTTAAGTGTATGATAAATTTAAGAGTTAATTGTACCGTGCGTTATAAACTACGATTCTCATTTAAAATTGATTTCTAAACTTTTGAATGTTTCAATTTCACCATCAAATATATGGCTCCTATTCTAAATTGGTCTTCGAACTTTTGAATATTTCAGTTCCATCCCAATTTATGGCTCCTATTCTAAATTGGTTTAATAACTTTTAAATATTTCAGTTTCATCCCAAATTATGACCCTCATTTTAAATTGACCCCAAAACTTTTGAATGCTTTAATTTCATCCTCATATTATCATTTATGCCACATCATATTATTACATACTATACATACATGCTTACATGAAAATTAACAATTTTTATAAGGGTAAATTACGTAAATCATCACTGAACTTTACCCTCAAAACTATATTGGTCACTAAAGTTTTAAAATGTTCAATTTACTCACTGAAGTTTAGACATTGAACATTTTTAGTCACTCATCCGTTAATTTTTTGACGACGTCCATTTACCGACAAACAAAGAAACTCTTTAAGATCCGAATGGTGGAAAACTTCATCGGCATGAGAGAAACAACATATTGAGAAATGAGCTCCATCCAATGACGTGGGAGGGAGATCGATGAGAGAGAAGCCAAAAGGTTTTTGGCCAATTCATGAACTTTAGAGTACTTTCTGACAAAATAAAGATCGAATTCAGACTCAAGGAGCCGAGACAAAGTGACTAGTGAAATTTGGGACTAAGTAACCACCATCTACGATCATTTGGGTTTAAGAGTGATAAAAATGTTTAATGTATAAACTTTAGTGACAAAAAACGTTTAGTGTCTAAATTTTAATGAGTAAATTGAACATTTTTCTAACTTTAGTAACCAAAATAGGTTTAAGAGTAAAGTTTGTTGATGATTTATGTAATTTACCATTTATAATGACTTTATTAACATTGAATACAATTAAGATAACTTGGGGATGAAATTAGAACGTTCAAAAATTTGAGGACCAATTTAGAATGAAAGTCATAGTTTGAAAATGAAATTAGAACTTTTAAAAGTTTGGGGGCTAATTTAGAACGAATGTCATAGTCCGAGGATGTAATTATAATGTTTAAAAATTTGAGGACTAATTTAAAATGAGAGTCATAGTTTGAGAATAAAATCATAATATTTAAAAGATTGAGGATCGATTTAGAATGAGAACTATAACTCGGAAACATGTGGTGCAATTAACTTTGTATTTAACTTGTTACGTTTATATTATTATTTTTGAGTTAAATTTATCTATCAATTTTATAAAAGAGATATGACTCAATTTCAATGTAATTTGTTTTAGTTTTACATTGGATGAGTGTAATCTACTAACTTAAATTTAAGTTAAAAAAATTGAATTTGAACTATTAGATAAGTGTAAATTGATAACTTAAATTAAAATTAAAAACAATTTTTTAAGAAAAAGATAATTTTAAAAATGAATTCACACTTCCAAAATCAATTTATATTTTTAATATTTTATGATATACGAGAGGATTTTACATCTTTTAAAATGAGTTAGATCAATTTTTTTACTATCCAAAAAATTGTATAAAATAAACGTGTGCTCTCGTGTAAGTGGCATTAAAAGTTAAGGTTTTGTCAATATTTCCTTCAAATATGAAATCAAACTACCCAATTTTTTTAGGGTAAAGTACACAAATAGTTACTGAGCCGTTAATTGCCCTTAACTGGGAGATGTGACAGTTATGAAAAATTGTACAACAACATATTTAATCCCCAATATTTACACATTCAATCAATTTAAACGTCAATATTGAGGGTTAAATTAAGAATATATTGATTGAATGTGTCAATGTGAAGGATTAAATGTTCTATTATTCAAATTTCTGTAACTGTCACGTCACCCGCTTAACGACAGTTAACGGCTTAGTGACCATTTCGTATCAAAAACTAAAGTTTAATCCCATTAAGTAACTTTTAAAAATTTGATGATCATTTTGTATTTTTAAAGATAGTTTAGTGACCATTTGTGTATTTTACCCTTTTCTTCAACTCAATGTCCCACCTATATATCTTTCCTGTGCTCAAAGTCATGATTTCAAGGACCAGTGCCTAGTTTAGAAAAGCTATGAGTTGGATCCACTGCGTCCATTCTATTTCAAACAAAACGTAAAGCTTTGCTTGGGCATCATAAGTCGAGACAATGGATTCCTAGGTGGACACCACCACTTACTCAGCTAACAATACAAATACAATACTTCAATGCAAAGCTATCGGATCCAGCTGCCTGAAAACTTGAATGCTCGCTTCATTTTTCTGTACCTTTTGGGGGGTCAAAGCCGAGCAAAAACTGTTCCCGGTTGCTCACACTTTCAATGCTCGTCTTAAATGTATTAGCAAATAGCAATGGCATGTTTTTACATTACGACATCGCGTCGTAAGCTTATCTCATCGGTTGACTAGTTTAACAGTTCACTTGTGCCGAAAGGGAACTAAGAAAATGAATACAAGGAAAGTGGTGGAACAGCCATGAGCCAACAGACAGTTCATGGCCGCGTGCGTGAGTAGAAAAATCATGCATAGGAGTTGGCGTTTTTTGGTCCCATGTGGAGGAAATTAATCGTTGACCTGACCAAAAAAATCATATCGGGCTGCCTAATTGCAAGATCACTGAAAATCATTTATTGCTCCTTCTCTTTAGTTGGTGATGGCAAGATGTTTATTTAATGAATACATCGGCATAAACATATTCGGTTTCCAGAACATGTCGACGCCAATATCAGGACATAAGATATAAGATGATGCTTATTGTTACTGATGGTGCAATTACCTTGCCGTCTTTCTATTTCTTTTCCGTTCTTTAGCAGTTAGCAGTCAGTTTATTTCAACAAGCACGCCTTGTTCTACTAGCCTTCTGCAAGTTTCTTTACGATTTAGTTTCGCTTCGTACTTGTCAGTTGACAGCATCAATAGCTGAATTCTCGACTCTCATATAGTACTACGTTTTTCCATGAAAGACATGCAAATCAAAGGCCTCTTGTTTACAGATTCTGAGTAACATATTTAGTCTTGAATCTTGCAAATGATTCCGGAAAAAAAGCAGGAAATTAGTAAATTCTAAATGCTTAACACTACTGTAATGGTTACCAAATGACATTTCCAGTACAAAATCCTGGGGAAGATTCAAGCAAATGATTCTTTGCTTGAATCTTGTAACTATCCGAATATTGGCAAAACCTGCATGGGAAATCTGAACTCATTAATTCGGCGTTAAATTGATGGTTGTTGTAGTACTTGTTTGGATCTCTTTAGCTAGCTGTACATTAGAAAAAGAAGGAAAACTGACGAAAAAAAGTCTAACTTAGAAGTATGATAGTAATGCATTTACAAGTCACAACCATGGTAAAAAAAAATGTATATCCTATATTACTTGTTCTTGGGCGCGCTCAACACGGAGTATTCAATTTCTTTTTCAAAGTTTTTTTCATATATTTAGAGGGTCATTTATATTCCCATGTCCGAATATGTTTCAGACATATATGTCAAATATGGGTACTTAACAACAATGAACTATGAAGGTCCTTTTGATTCTCAGGATCTTCATCCAACTATCAACAATATTACACTGAATTTTTCACCACCACAACAATGGCTACTTTTTTTTAATAAAATCTGTTTTTTAGTTATCTTTGTTTTTACACTACAAAAAATGTGTGATTGTTGATGGAATTTTTGAGAGAATTTATGACGAAATTTAATTTTATTAATGTAATTTTTGAGGGAAGAGAGGGGTCAACAAAATGCAAGTTGAAACCAACATTTTCAAGGAGATAAAATAGTCCGTTAGAAGTTTACTGGCGAAAATTCATCAAGATATTACCGACGAAACATTTAAAATTCGTCGGAAAATTATATATAAAATACTATACATTATATTTCCAAAGAACATATCTTTTTCGTCGGGATATTAAAAAATATAAAAAATATGAATTTCTCAATTTTCGATGGATTACATCTATTCGGTCAAAAATTAAAATTTTAATTTTTTTAAAAAGGAGGGAAAATTTATCGGGATTCTTCCCAAATATTTTTTCAACCCCTCCAAAATATAATGAACCCAATTATTTATTTATTTAATTAATGTACCAAAAATTAATAATTAATATAATTCAAATAATTACATTAATTTGAAAAATCAGACGACAACAACAACTTCATATTGTATTTTGGCAATGCCTTAATAAGAAAATAATAACATGTGATAAAAAATTAAATTCACCATATTAGCTAAGATTAAATATGGATTTACTACATATATTTCACAATTCAATGTTTCTAATAAATATGAATATATGGTTATACACTATACATAAAAAAATACAATATTTAATAATAAAAAAGAGTACTAAAATATAAAATTTTCATACTAAAAAATTGTTATCATTTAAAAATTTCCAAGCAACCTACAAAATACAATGAAAGATATTAGTGATTAATTAAAAATAGTATAATAAACAAAGTAAATATTAAAAAATTACATTGAATAAAAACTAAAATTTACATCAATATTGATAAATAATAATAAAAGAGAAGATGAAATCAAGAGAAGAAATTTTGATGAGAAAACATGAATTAATAAGAAGAGATGAAATGAGAAGAAAAATAATGAGATTAGAAAGGTTTAAATAAGAAAAAATTAGGATAAAAAACGGGTAGGTTTGAAATTTTATGTTTCAATGGAGGGAAATTGAAGGAAATGAGCGAGTAAAAAAATTATAAAAATTGTGACGAAACATGTGTACCCGTCACAAATTTGTGACGAAATACGTGGATCTGTTAGAAATTTATCATGTGTCCACATATTTCGTCACAAATTTGTAATGGATCCACATATTCTATCACAAATTTAAAATATTTTTTTACAAAAATATTTTTTTAAAAAAACTTATCAAATAAAAAATAGAAAAATAATCCTTTGTTTATTTTTAAAATTCTAATAAAATCAATAGTAATAAATTATAATTTCAAGAAGTATTATCTAAATAAATTTTTTGTATATTATATGTTTAAAGTGTGGTATTAATTTTAATTTTTTTTTGTAATAAACAAAGTAGATGTCTCTAAAAATTTCCCTCTAAATCTTAAGCGAGGAAAAGTGCACTAACCATGTTGTCTTTTCATTGATAAACAAATAAAAGTATAGAAGCATTACATTTCAACAAAACATCAAATAATATTAAAAAACTTGGAGTAAAACCGGAAACCTAAAAATAAATATCATCTGAAATTCAAGATGCATTTTTCCTATTGTATTGTTGTGGTGATAAAAGAATCAAATAATAAGCTTCTTCTTGATTGTTAGGTGGCTAGACAAAAGGTGCCAAAGGTGTGCTACCTCTCGGTGGATATGTCACTTATTGGTGCAAAGGCATCGATGTGTTAGTTGAGCATGTGAAGGTTGGACGCATAGAAGGTTGTATGCCACTGAACCTTGTATAAAGTGGAGGATGATGCATCGAAGGGTAAAAACAAATAATTAGTTGAAAAAAATTTGTAATTGATAATAATTATAATGATATATAATATTTAATTGAAATAGTATTTTAAGACCTGGTTGTCCATTATAGTTTACTTCGAAAAGCATATGAGAGTATCTTTGTTGTTGTGGTTGCTGTTGTAGTTAATATTGTTGTTATGACATTACTAAAGCCATTAAAATATTTTTGCGTTTTGTGACTTGCATCAACTGCTCTTTCAATATATCGATCTCTTATTGTTGCTTTGAATTTCGTCGTATGGACCTTTTTGAAGAATTAGAAGTCTGAGATGTGTTATAGTATATAAGAGCTGCAAACCCAACACCAAACACTCGACTCTATGAGCTAACTTGACCAGCAAGCTCCAAAAATATCTTATATGGGTCAACTGATGTTAAAAATGACTCATCCACACTTGCAAGAGGCTGCTGCTAGTGTCTGCAAATACTTGTTCTGCAAACTTGTGGGACCGAGTCATTGGCACAAACATCGAGCAACGAGGTTGTGCGCGGAGCATCGGGCTCGCCAAGACCATCAGACTTGGCCTGACACTTGGAGAATGCTAGCAAGCCCGTAAGCCCACCAGACTTCGTAAATTCCATGGAGGATTTACCAGGGTAACTTGGGATGGTAAAATGTATTAAGCCATCCTACTTATCACTTATATTATTTGTAATTATCTTAGAGATAATGTTTGTGATAATTAGAGATTTAAACTAAAAAATAGGGTAGATCTCGACCGTCGATGTAATTTAAACCGTACCGTTGGATCTAGGGGAGTTCAACTATAAATACAGCCTCCCCAGCTCATTTGTAATCACTTCATTCCATTCATTATCGCTTGAGAAGAGTAATAGAAGCTCTTGGCATTTACTCTATTTTACTTGTCCCTTTCAGTTGTTTTCGTGCTTAGTTCTCTTTTGTTCTGGTTGCCTCTCGAGTTGCTAGGAGTAGCCACCTTAGTGCTAAAGGGCTTCCGCATCATCAAGAGCCTTGAGGGCTTGTCCGAGCCGTTGCGAGTAGGAGTACTCGCAAGGCATGATTAAGGTTGATTTAGACGTGAGAATCGACCAAGTAGCGTCAAAAAAGCGTCTAAGGCCGCACGTTCCAGGTAGCGAAAGTCTACGGGCGTGACAATATGCACTCCTATTCCTCGCACTAAATCACCATCTCTGTTCTCCGCAGCTATTACGACTGTAACTCGAACAGCCTACTTGCTAGTTAAAATTCAAGTCCACCATAACTTAAAACAGCAATCATGCATGTCGGTTGATTTCATGACAGTAGATGTAACCAAAATTTGCAGCAGCAATGCCGGACGGAAGATTTGAAAGCCAATTCTGAAGATTGCAGGTGCTAGATAGCATCATACGACCCTGTAAAACCTATGTTTGATTTTGATATAATTAAATCCTTAAGGATCATTTTGTAAAACTTAAAATTATTTTTTAAGTCCCTTAATAAGTTTTAAAACACCAACATTTTGAAACTGATTTATAAAACTCAAACTCAAAATATTTTCTAAGTGTTCCAAGGCAAAACCACTGAAAATCGTCCAGGCGTATCGATACAGCATCAAGCGTATCGATACCATTTTACCAAACTTGGTTACTGTCGGAACCAGTATCGATACCCCAAACCCTCGTATCGATACTGCCCTGTGTTAAAATTCAAAGAGTTTGAATATCGTACCGATACGGCAAACCCTCGTATCGATACGGCCCTTATAATTTTTGAAAGTTAAGTCGGTTTAAAAATATGACCGTTGGTGTCAGTTGGTTGGTAACCAAACTTTAAAAGTTAGTTGACCCATATCGATACGCCAAACCCTCGTACCGATACGGTTGTGGACAGTGAGCTAAGTTCAGAAAATAGTATCGATACGGCCCTTGCCGTTTCGATACCCCATACCGATACGCTTACGCGCGTATCGATACCCCTTATTAAATGCACACAACGACTCTTACTTTTTTGAGACAGGTACCGATACTCCTTCCCGCGTACCGATATCGGTAGCTGCAGAAGTGCATTTATGGTGGTAAGAGAGGGTTCCAACGGCTCCATTTATGTTCCCAACCACCCAAACGGCTAGAAATCAATGAAGAGGTATAAAAGACACATCCAAAAGCTACAACAACAACTATTGATCTTCAAGAAAACACTTATTCATCAAATCCAAGCAATTGTGCCAAAATTCCTATTTGTCTAGAAATCCCAATTGTAATCTTCATTCATACTTTGTCAAATTGGGTTGAGTGCTTGTATTCGGGCTATCATTTGTATCGAGAGATACCTTATTAGCCATCAAATTTCTTTGTTTAATTGTGTGAGGATTGAGTTGATTTTTGGGTAGAAAAATCAACCGAAATTGTAAAGGGTTGCCTCCTTGTCCTAGAAAAGGGGAAGAACAATTTAGTGGAATTGTTGCAAATCCTTAGTGAAGCTAAGGTAGTGGATGTAGAGTTCATTTGGAACTTGAACCACTCTAAATCTCTTGTCCATCATTTTTAATTTGCAAATTTCCACCACAAAACTTTAAATTTCCAATTCACCCCCCTCTTGGTCAATATCGATCTTGCGATCCACTCAACAATTGGTATCAGAGCTTAACTCTTTGAGGATTAACAACCACAAGAGGAGATCCTTGGAAGAATGTGATCATCAAAATATCAAGAGATGGCTTCAACCTCCGGTTCCGGCATGTACGAGTCACAATCGACCACAAAGCCTCCCTTCTTCAACGGTGATAACTATTCTTTTTGGAAGAATAGAATGCGTCTATTCATCAAGTCAAATGACTATCTTGTGTGGGATG
Source organism: Hibiscus tridactylites (assembly GCA_958450335.1). Lineage (NCBI taxonomy): Eukaryota > Viridiplantae > Streptophyta > Magnoliopsida > Malvales > Malvaceae > Hibiscus > Hibiscus tridactylites. The sequence goes on along the minus strand of OY288281.1, from coordinate 65,738,457 downwards.
TCATTGAGGATGGGTCATACATTCCATTGAAGCAAGATGGTGAAGGCAAGATGGTGTTGAAGAAGAAAGTGGAAATGAGTGAAGAGGAGAGGAAAAAGATTCAAGTCAACGATAAAGCTCTTCACATGCTATTTTGTGCTTTCGGTCCGGACATCTACTCAAAGGTCTCATCAATTGAAAGTGCCAAAGAAGTGTGGGACACTCTTGAGACCACTTATGAAGGCACCAATGATGTTAAAGAAACTAAGATTGGAATTCTCAATCTTAGTTATGAAAATTTCAAGATGGAGCCCGATGAGACGGTGTCAAAGATGTTTGATCGATTCTCCATGATTGTAAATGGTCTAAAGGGCTTTGGAGAAATCATACCGGAAGACAAGCTTGTCCGAAAGCTACTCTATTCACTTCCCGAGTCTTGGGATGGGAAGAGAACCGCTATCATCGAAGCAAAGAACTTGAAGACATTGAAGCTTGATGAGCTTGTGGGTTCTCACCTTACTCATGAGATCATGAAGCAAGGAAGGGAAGATGAGAAGAAGAAAGAAGAGAAAAGGGTAGAGAAGCTTGAGGTTGAGAAGAAGAAGAAGATGGGAATAGCTCTCAAGGCTAAAGCTTCACAACATGATGAGAGCTCATCTTGTGAGGAGGATGAACTTGAAGAATTGGCTATGATAGCTAAACGGTTCTCACGCTTCATGGGGTCCAACCGGGGAAGAAAAATCCAAAGGAAGATGGACTTCAAAGGGAAGAACAAAGAAGAAGGAAAGGATCCTATCATTTGCTTTGAGTGCAAACAACCCGGCCACATCCGTTCGGAGTGCCCTCAACTCAAGAAGAAGGGCTTTGAGAAGAAGAAGAGACTCAAAGCCAAGCTTGCTACTTGGAGTGATGAGGAGTCATCGGAGGATGACGAACAAGAAGTGGCTAACCTTTGCCTCATGGCACTTGAGGAAGATTCCTCCTTGGTAACCTCTAACTCATCTACTTTAGATTTTTCATATGAAGAGTTAAATGATGCATATGATGAGTTACAAGAGGTATATGATGAATTAGTTGAGAAGTTTAAAGAGTCGGTCATTAAAAACAAGAAAATCATTTTAGAACTAAATGAGAAAAATGACTCACTCACTCAAGCTAATTCAAAATTTGAGAAAAAGATATTAGGATTAAAAGATGAACTAAAGTTCTTTCAAGATGAAAATGTTGATTTTAATAACCTTTTATCTCAATGTAATAGTGAACACCAAAAGGTGTTGGGTGAGCTAAATGAGCTCAAAAAGTCTTTAAAAAATGTTGGTAGTGTCAAGCATGAAGTAGGAGAATCCTCTAGAACACACCAACCTAAGAAAAAGACTAACTACTACAAACAAGGTAGCTACCCTAGACATAGTAGAGCTAAAAGAATTAGAAGTGTATGGGTTCCTAAGGAACTTGTAAAATCTAATAATATCATTGCTATGTCATCTTGGATTCCTAAGGGAACTAAGGTTTTGGGAGCTAACACTCATGGACCCAAAATGATTTGGGTACCAAAAACCAAAGTTTAATATCTTTGTTTGTAGGGGGAGCATTGCTACAAGGCCAAAGCACAAAGTCAAAACTCATGGTACCTTGATAGTGGATGCTCGAGGCACATGACCGGAGACAAGAGTCGATTCATGGATCTAAAGCTAAAAAGTGGAGGAGTAGTAACATTTGGTGACAACTCCAAAGGCCACATTAAAGGTATTGGCTCCATAGGTAATCACTCTACCATTCTCATTGAAAATGTCTTATATGTCGATGATCTTAAACACAATTTATTGAGCATAAGTCAATTGTGTGATAAAGGATTTAATGTTTTATTTGATAAAAATGGATGCAAAATTGTAGACATTAAATCTAATAATATTATGCTCATAGGTCATCGCATAGGAAACATATACATGGTGCATTTAGATGACATACATACATCTCATGCATGCTTAGTTGCTCAAAATGAAAATGATGCATGGTTGTGGCATAGGAAGCTAAGACATGCTAGCATAAATGTTTTAGAAAAACTAGTCTCTCTAAATCTAGTTAGAGGTTTACCCAAAATAAAATTTTCAAATGATAAAATTTGTGATGCATGCTCAAAGGGTAAACAACATAGGTCTTCCTTTAAATCCATTAATGATGTTTCTACTAGTAGATGCTTACAATTAATTCACATGGATTTATTTGGGCCAATTAGGACTATGAGCTTGGGTGGTAAGTCTTATGCTTTTGTGCTAGTTGATGATTTTTCTAGATTTACTTGAGTTCTCTTTTTAAGTACTAAAGATGAGGCTTTGGAAAAATTCATCACATTTTCAAAATTAACCCAAAATGATCTTGAACTTAGAATTTCACATATTAGAAGTGATCATGGAACCGAGTTTCAAAATTTAGGGTTTGAAGAATTTTTAAATGAAAATGGTATTAGCCACAATTTTTCGGCTCCTCGAACTCCTCAACAAAATGGGGTAGTTGAGAGGAAAAATAGAACTTTACAAGAAATGGCTAGAACTATGCTTTGTGAAAACAATTTACCTAAATATTTTTTGGCGGAAGCCACAAACACCGCTTGTTATATTGTAAATCGAGTAATGATTAGGCCAATTTTAAAGAAAACACCTTATAAGATTTTAAAATCCAAAAAGCCTAACATTAGCTATTTCCACCCTTTTGGGTGTAAGTGTTTTGTTTTAAATAATGGAAAAGACAACTTAGGTAAATTTGATGCAAAAAGTGATGAAGCCATTTTATAGGTTACTCTTTAACCTCTAAAGCCTATCGAGTATTTAACAAAAGAACTTTAGTAGTAGAAGAATCTATTCATGTTGTATTCGATGATAACCTCCTTCCTAGGAAGGATTCTTGTGATGATGATGATGTAGGGATCATAAATGCCTTTGATGGAGGTCAAACTTCAAAGGAGGATGAGATTCCAACAAAGGAAGAGGACTCACAAGATCCACCTCTTGAAGCCTTGAAGGACTTGGCCATTGAGGAAAAGGAAGTGAGCTACCCAAGGGAGTTGAACTATATCAAAGATGGTGAAATCTTGGGTGATCCATCCAAGGGGGTAACCACTCGTTCTTCTCTTAGATTAATGAACCATGTTGCATTTATCTCATGCATAGAGCCTAAAAATATAAAAGAAGCATTGAAAGATGACTTTGGATTATGGCTATGCAAGAAGAGTTAAATCAATTTGAGAGAAGTAATGTATGAACATTAGTTGATAGGCCTAGTAATCAATCTACAATAGGAACTAAATGGGTCTTTAGGAACAAACTAGATGAGAGTGGTAACATTGTGAGAAATAAAGCTAGACTTGTAGCACAAAGTTACACTCAAGAAGAGGGAATAGATTTTGATGAAACCTATGCACCCGTAGCTAGAATGGAAGCCATTAGGATGTTGCTTGCATATGCATGTTATCATAATTTCAAGCTTTTTCAAATGGATGTTAAAAGCGCATTTTTAAATGGTTTTATAAATGAAGAAGTGTATGTGGAACAACCATCGGTTTTTGAAGATTCAAAATTTCCAAATCATGTTTTCAAACTTACCAAAGCTCTTTATGGTTTAAAACAAGCTCCTAGAGCTTGATATGAAAGGCTTTCAAATTTTTTGATTGAAAAAGGATTTGAAAAAGGTAAGGTGGACACTACACTTTTTATAAAAATGTATAAAAATGACATCTTAGTAGTTCAAATTTATGTTGATGATATTATTTTCGGTTCTACTAACGAATGTCATTGTCAAGAGTTTGCTAAGTTAATGCAAGGTGAATTTGAGATGAGCATGATGGGGGAGCTCTCATTCTTTTTGGGACTCCAAATCAAGCAAAAGAAGGATGTCACCTTCATCAACCAAGCAAAATACATAAAGGATATGCTCAAGAAGTTTGGCTTGGAGAATGCAAAGCCTCAAGCCACTCCTATGAGCTCATCTACAAAGCTTGACAAAGATGAAGGAGGTAAGTGTGTTGACTCTAAGCTTTATCGTTCTATGATTGGATCTTTGCTTTACCTTACCGCAAGTAGACCGGATATCTTGTTTAGTGTTTGCTTGTGTGCTAGGTTTCAAGCTAGTCCTAGAGAGTCTCACCTTATAGCCGTTAAGAGAATCTTTAGATACCTTAGAGACACTCCTTGTTTAGGTCTTTGGTATCCTAGAGACTCTACCTTCAACCTTCATGCTTACTCGGATGCGGATTATGGGGGTTGCAAAATTGATAGGAAAAGTACTTCGGGAACTTGCCAATTCTTAGGTAGTATGCTCATATCTTGGTTCTCTAAGAAACAAAATAGTGTAGCCTTATCTACCACCGAAGCCGAGTACATATCCTTAGGGAGTTGTTGTGCTCAAGTCCTTTGGATGAAGCAACAACTCTTAGATTATGGAATTAAAGTTGAAACCATACCCCTAAAATGTGACAACACTAGTGCAATATGTTTAACTAAAAATCCCATCCAACACTCTAGAACCAAACACATAGAAATAAGGCATCATTTCATTAGAGATCATGTCCTTAAAGAAGATGTGGTTATAGAGTATGTAGACACCTTGAATCAATTAGCAAACATATTTACAAAACCCTTAGACAAAGAGCGTTTTTGGTCCCTTAGGAGAGAGTTAGGTCTAGCTAGCCTATCTTGACCTTTTAGGACCTCTTTTGTGCTTAAATATGCTTGATTTTGTGAAATGCCATGTTTATATGTTTAAACTCCCAATTTCTTCCATGCCTATAGTTAGGGGGAGTATGATTCTGTTAAAATATGCTTAGAACTGCTCATACATCATTTGCATACTCATAGGAGATGTTAAGTTCAAGCCTTTGGTTGTTCTTTGAACCAAATATGTAATTCTGGGCATACAGTATCGATACTATTGTATGCGTATCGATACCTGTTCTTTATTTCGTTTCTCAGAATTTTCTTCGCTTCACGCGTATCGATACGATTCATCCCGTATCGATACGGGTCGTTTCGATACGGACCCCTCCGTTTCGATACGACTGTTCCAACGGGCATATTTGCGAAAAGACATCTATATCCCCGTATCGATACCCCAACTGGCGTATCGATACTTGACTGCGCTGATGGCTTTAATTAGCCTTCAATGAGTTCAACTTTTACCCAAATTCAAACTTTTCAAAACCTAATTAACCCTAGCCGTTTTTGCCTATAAAAAGGCACTTCCTCCTTCATATTTTTCACATCTCAACTCAAACCTAAAAGAGTTTTTGAATCAAGCAAGGCTTTGTGCTCTCTTTTTCATCTTTGTGCTTGTTCTCTTCAAATCTTCAAGTTTCTATCAAGGTAATCTCCCTCTTTCTCTTTTCCATTTTTTTTTTGCTGTTTTGATTTTTTTTTTTACTTTGTTTTTCTTCAAACTTTTTCTTGAAATTTTCTTTTAAAATTTTCTTTTCAAAATTTCTCTTAAAAATTTTCTTTTAAAATTCCTTTTACCTTGATTTTTACTCAAATTGAAGAAATCTCCCTTGCTTAATTTCTCTTTTAGATCATGGCACCAAAAGAACCATCGAGGAAGCGACAAAGGGCTAATCAAGCCGGTGAATCTTCCAACCTTGGAGCGATTGCTCGTCCTAACTACTCGACAATCTATGAGCAATCCTTTGAAGGCAATTCGGGTCTAAATCACTTTCGTCAATATGAGAATTACAAGATCCGTGCCGAAAGGGTAATATCCATCCCTTTTCTCAATTCGGAGCGTTTCAAGTTTGAATACCTCCCCTTGCTTCATCGTTGGAATTTCATGAATTTTCTCTCTATTCCCGTTTTTTACTATCGTCTCTTGGTTTTGATTTTCTATGCTAATGCAAGATGTATTAGTCATAATGGGGAAGTTGTTGCAATTAGCTCTTATCTTATGGAAAAGAAAATAATCCTTGATGTCGAGTCTATTTGTGAGGTTTTTAAGTTGGATGATGAAGGCCTCGATGATGAGCATGGTAGGGGGCATGTTCTTAGTGGATCCGTCACCGCCCTTAATGCTCACGACCGAATTCTACATTTGATGGTGTCGTGGTGGTTTCGTCCTTCCGGAGGAAAATATTCCACCATCCGTCAAGTGGATGATTTTTGGATTCGGTGCTTCCGTGAAGCCAAGCGACCAAATCTAGCTCGACTCATGTTCGCGGAGATCGTCTACCTTGTTCAAAATCGTAACACTCCTCATGTCACCTCCTTCACATACGGTACGGCTTTGAGCTATTTCTTTGCTAAAAAGGATATTGATTGCTCCTATGACATTCCAACTCCTCTCACCGATCCCATTGATGAGCGATCTCTTGCTCGGGCAAAATTCTCTTATGTTAATGGTGAATGGATACGTGTTGCCGAGTTACCACCGGAAGCCGCCGCCGCTTTCGAAGAAGCTCAAGCTCCTCAAGCTCCTCAAGTCCAACAACCCAATATGGATGCTCTCATGACCTATCTCAATGAGCAATTTACCGGGTTGCGTACGGACGTGAATACTCGTCTCACTTCAATGGAAACTACCTTTGATACTAGGATGACGGGTTTGGAGAATCGCCTCACATCTCTTGAAAGTGGGCACAATTCCTTGAATATTTCCATTGCCGCTTTCCATGATGAGTGGCGTAATAGTATGCGCACTAATGAGCCTTTGGGAGATGATGATGAAGATGATGAAGACGAAGAAGACGATGCTTAGATGTTTCCTCTTGCATATCATTCATATCATCTAGGATTTTATATTTTTATGCACCTATGTTTTATGTTCTTAGGATTAAGGTTGTTTTAGGATTAAAACCTATGCTTTGATTTCTATTTTGCCTTTGTTTTGGATTTTAAGTATGTTGCTTTAATGAATAATATCTATGTTGCTTATTATACCTTTGATTTCTTTATGCACTTAATTGTCTCAAAGATTTTTTGATCTAACAAAAAGGGGAGAAGAAACTAGCTCACACTTTAAAATATTTTGATTTTAATTCAAAGGTTACCAAGCTTATATTAAGGGGGAGTTAACTTTATAAAGGTTTTTCAAAAATTTTAAGTTTTAGTTTTGTTATATCAAAAAGGGGGAGATTGTAAAACCTATGTTTGATTTTGATATAATTAAATCCTTAAGGATTATTTTGTAAAACTTAAAATTATTTTTTAAGTCCCTTAATAAGTTTTAAAACACCAACATTTTGAAACTGATTTATAAAACTCAAACTCAAAATATTTTCTAAGTGTTCCAAGGCAAAACCACTGAAAATCGTCCAGGCGTATCGATACAGCACCAAGCGTATCGATACCATTTTACCAAACTTGGTTACTGTCGGAACCAGTATCGATACCCCAAACCCTCGTATCGATACTGCCCTGTGTTAAAATTCAAAGAGTTTGAATATCGTACCGATACGACAAACCCTCGTATCGATACGACCCTTATAATTTTTGAAAGTTAAGTCGGTTTAAAAATATGACCGTTGGTGTCAGTTGGTTGGTAACCAAACTTTAAAAGTTAGTTGACCCGTATCGATACGCCAAACCCTCGTACCGATACGGTTGTGGATAGTGAGCTAAGTTCAGAAAATAGTATCGATACGGCCCTTGCCGTTTCGATACCCCGTACCGATACGCTTACGCGCGTATCGATACCCCTTATTAAATGCACACAACGGCTCTATCTTTTCTGAGACAGGTACCGATACTCCTTCCCGCGTACCGATACCGGTAGCTGCAGAAGTGCATTTATGGTGGTAAGAGAGGGTTCCAACGGCTCCATTTATGTTCCCAACCACCCAAACGGCTAGAAATCAATGAAGAGGTATAAAAGACACATCCAAAAGCTACAGCAACAACTATTGATCTTCAAGAAAACACTTATTCATCAAATCCAAACAATTGTGCCAAATTTCCTATTTGTCTAGAAATCCCAATTGTAATCTTCATTCATACTTTGTCAAATTGGGTTGAGTGCTTGTATTTGGGCTATCATTTGTATTGAGAGATACCTTATTAGCCATCAAATTTCTTTGTTTAATTGTGTGAGGATTGGGTTGATTTTTGGGTAGAAAAATCAACCGAAATTGTAAAGGGTTGCCTCCTTGTCCTAGAAAAGGGGAAGAGCAATTTAGTGGAATTGTTGCAAATCCTTAGTGAAGCTAAGGTAGTGGATATAGAGTTCATTTGGAACTTGAACCACTCTAAATCTCTTGTCCATCATTTTTAATTTGCAAATTTCCACCACAAAACTTTAAATTTTCAATTTACCCCCCTCTTGGTCAATATCGATCTTGCGATCCACTCAACAGACCCAGTGAAAATTTTGATCCTGCCTGATAATACCCTCTAGTACAGTAAATCTTTAAACCATGCTAACCTCAAGCTCTTTATAGCCAAATTACACAGTTCAATGTCACTAATTCCTCACAAACATTAGTGGTTAGTGCTATTTTATCTTAATTCCAAACTGTTAATATTTAATACATTTTAAACATTGATTCCTATCCATCTCATACTACCCAGAAGTCAACGCAAATGTTATTACTATTTACTACCTTAGCAATCTCTTCTAGCCTTAACATCTAACATTATAGCATTATAACAAGAACCCACACCTTTAAATCTGGAAACAATGAAAAAAATAAACAACATTAGAAATGAAATTGGGACGGACCTGGGCGCCGCCGTCACCGGAAGTGCAGGGGAGGAGGACATGATCATGCTAGAGAGGAGCGCAGATATATAAAGGGTGCAATTTGTATCAATATGAATAGGTTGGTGTAGTAGTAATGGCTTGAGTTTTTTAGCCAGGAGGTCCTAGGTTTAACACACTCCTATCTCTTTAATTTTTTTATCAGATGATGACACGTGTCGCCATTTGATTAGTTGATTAATTTTATTTAATTAAATTAAAATTATGACCAAATTGATACAATATGTAACTACATAGACTAAATGTATAATTATACAAAAAAAATTAACTGCCACATCACCTCTCCATTAGATTTTAACGGCTAGTGGTCAAAATAGGTCCAATTAAATAATTGGGTGGTCGAATTTTAAATTTTTGTAGTTTAGTGGTCAAAATAGGCCGAACCCAATAGTTGGGTGGTCACCCAGGTAATTTACCTAAAAGAAATACAATCAAGATATTTTGAGGAGGTTTGATATGAAGGATCGTAATCCAACAAATACCCCCGTTGAGTTTAGTTTGAAGTAAAAAAATTCAAATAAAATTTAAGTTATAAAGTAAGACTCTTCAACTCGATTAACTCAAAATATTTTGACTCCATTCGATCGAATCCCACCCCAAATTAGAAGCACAAAGGCATAATTTCATGCCAATCATATCTTCCTCTATTAACTGTTTATATCCCATCTTTCAAATTCATAGGTGATAATGTGATGCTAACATTTAAGCGAAATGCAGTTAGTTGTCAGCATTTTTTGTGACAACTGAAAAGAAGGTAAACAAGCCATTTCTTTTTAAAAAAAAGAAAAGAAAAGAATTTCAACATACAATCATATAAGTGATAGGGATATAAAATCATGGTTCTTTCTTGTTTTAAGTCTCATCGATTCGTCTTTTTCCTTTATCCTTTATCATACATATAAATATAAGAAAAAAGTTAGCTAACGATTTGCGTTGGTTAGCACTCATGTAAAGCACAAGACTTAAAATTGTCTAGGACTCCACATGTATAATATGGAGTATTCCAGTCAATCTACCACGTTTGATAACAGTATATCCACAACGTAACCAACTCAGTTAAGGATTGACCAGGCCCGTTCATGCACAAGTATAGTATGTGATACGTACAGAGCCTTAAAAAATATTAACCCGAAAATATTATTTTCTTAAAAAATCTTTTAATTTTCTCCCTTATTATCTTAAGATATTAATTTTAATTAACTCTTTCTAAAAAAACTCATCAAATTCATGTTGTTTAATAGGGGTTTTTTGCCCGTTTTAATTTCAATCTTTTTCAATCACTTTAGATTTAACTACTAATTGATGATATTCATCTTCTAAAGGTTAAAAAAATGTTCCTACTAATACTTTTAGTTATTGTTTTGAAGGTTGAATTTTTAATTGGAGAATTTGAAGGTTTTGAAATTTTGAAGGTTGTCTCTTCTCCTATTTGTTAGTTTTATTGAAGGTATAATGCTTCTTATTTATTATTTTTTTGGAGGATATAAATTACTCTTTTCATTTTTTAGTATCGTAAACTTATCACTATTCTCATATTTTTGTCTGTTTGATGTTGTTAATTAAAGATTAAATTCTAAATCGGGAGATAAAATAGATGGCTAAGGCTCTTAAAGTCTTGATTGATTGATGACTAATATTCCAGATTTTTATTCTTTTAATTTTTCAGGTTTTTTCTATTCTTTTAGTTTTTAGTTTATCACTTGGCTTCTTTCTTTGAGATTTGATCATGGTTCATGCAATTAGGAAACATGATTTCGGATGTGAAAAACGTAAGAAAAAAAGAGAGACGAGATATAGAGTTGCTTTGTGATATTGTCTTAGTTTCATATGTTTTTAAAAAAAATATTTTGTAAGAAACAAATATAATACGATAAATTTTGATATTTTATCATTTCATCTTATTATAAAATATTTTAAAAGCATCATTTTAAAAAGTATCACAGGGTTCGCACATCTTTTAAGACAGGTATGGGAGTGACCAAATATAGCACTAATTGTTGTAGTAATACACATATTCCTTGTTTACAAAATGCTACCATAATCAAAGCCCAAAGAACATGGGTAGTCAAATGGCAGAGCGCTGGCTTTTGCATGTGAGGGGCACGAAGTTTGATCCCCTGCATATCCAAATAATTTTTGTCTTTCAAGGAAGGAACTTGAGCAGATTAATTTCCACCCCCTTAGTAGTAGCAACTATATGCGAAACAACCTCCTTTATTTTTGTTTTCTCGTCTACAACACGTATGGAAGCAAGCTTGATTACCTCAAAGAAGATTGGAGAAAATAGAGCTCAGTTCCATTATCGCATACGCTACTCGTCATATATTTGTTTCAATCAAAGACATGCATATCAACAATCAACTTGTTTGCCGATTCTAAGTAAATTGCCTTTAAATCTTGCAAAATGATTTTGTTTTACAAAAACTACCTATCATTCTAGGTGTAAATTATTCAAATCTTTCATGGTCTACTAACAAAAGATGTTTCCTTATAAAATGATTCATGCCAAAAGATGTTGGACTTAATAAAAGTGTTCGGTAAAATTACCTGATAGCTTATGGCTGTTTGATCATTTGAACAAGCAAAATAACATATAAGGACATGATTATATTTGATAATTGTTTGAATGATTTATTAGTTATTAACCTTTTGTACCTATTAATATTAATTAGATTATTTTTTAATATCATTACTGAGCATATATGAGAATGTACATATTAATTTTTTATTTGTGAAATTATTTTTAATATAATTTTAATAATTATTAAATTTAGATGTATACATTAATTTCTTATCTATAAAATTATATTTTGAATATAATTTTATTAATTATTAAATTTATATGTATTTATTAGTTATATATTAATTTCTTATTTATGAACTTATTTTTTTAAATTTTATTAGTTAATCAAATTTATGTTATTTGGAGAAATTTTTATGATTATTAAGGACAAAATATTTTTTAGAAGTCTTTTATCTAAACCTCTAACTCAAAAAGCTCCTAAAAGAAGCTTTTTCAAAAAGAGTGGTTTCACCTCAATCCGTTATTACAATCTACTATTTACCAAATATTTAAATTAGCGGGTTTGACTAGTCAAACCTCTAAAAACACTTCAAACTTTTAATTTTAGCTCAAAAAACTCTTTACCAAACATGATCGTTATACCTTCAATTATTGTTGTCTCTTTTGTAGCTTTTCATTGTCAGGAAGTTAACTTAATTTTGCTTTTACGAGGTACTAAAGTTATATAGTCTTGTTCTGAAATGATGATATATTATGTCACTAATAATAGTGATGATATTTCTTTCGTCATTTATAAATAAAAATAATTGTATTATGGGTGATGATGGAATGATCAATGACGATTTTTTTTTTCATTTAGTGACTAATTAGTTGTCACTGAATATTATTTATAAGGTGGTGTTATATATTAGCATTATTATATGCTTGGCAATACATGATGGAATAGTATATATCGTCAGGGATGGACCTAGAGGGGGCTGGAGGGGGCGACCGCCCCCTAAAATTTTTAAAATTCTTATCTGGTTTTAAAATATTAAAAATTTTCTATGTATTTCCTATTGAAAATCTATTTTCGCCCTTCCTAGAATTTTATAAGTTCGCCCCCTAACATAAAGTTCTCCATCATTATCATGTTTGACATTTAGTGACACACTTAGTATGACGAACATCGTGACATCAAATTTTACATTACAAAATACAAATAGTGACGTAAATGTAAGTTTTACTGACAATATTTTACAAGTCACAAATAAGCAAATTTGTTGTGCTATGTTAATAGTTGTAACACCCCAATTTGAATCCCTAATTTTTAAAATCCCTAATTTTTAAACCCTAATAATTTAGAAATTTTAATTGGGTAACCCCTAATTTGGGAAGGGGCTAAATTAGAATTTTATTTAATCTTGAGGACTCAATTGAGCTATAATCAGATTTGGTGATTGAATTGAATTAATTGAGAAGTTGGGGTCTTTTCTATGAAGAAGGTTAAATTAGGGGCCCTAAACTCGTGATATACCCATTTGGTATGGGTAAATTATTTATATGAGTTTTATCCAAATTATTTATATGATCTTGAGATCTTGAGCGTTGATGTTTAATTCTTACACTGAATAAATTATTTATATGAGTTTTATCCAAATTATTTTTATTTAAATTTTATCATACGTAAATTATTTATAAGATTGATACCTTAAGATTTTGATCGTTGATGTTTAATCATACGTAAATTCTATTTCAAATTATTCTGATCCAACTGTACATCTAGGTATTTTAACGGAACACAAAAAGAATATATTGTTAATCTCATCCATTCATTTACATTCATCTAACGGTGTAAAAAAGTGTAAAACTTTTAAGTTTTACATAGTTTAAGATCCACTTATACTGTGTAAAACTTAACTAGTTTTACATTAATTCATGATCATTGGATGAGTGAAATTGATGGATGAGATTAACTCTTTACTTTTTTTTTCAAGTGAAAATTTTCATATATCATACTTCTAATCCCATCCATCAAATTCACTCATCCAATGATCATGGATTAGTGTAAAACTAGTAATGTTTTACGTAGTGTAATTGAATTTCATCCCTCTATATATATGGGTTAAGATCTACTTACATTGTGTAAAACACAATTATTTTTACACATTTTTAGATCACTGGATGATGATAATAAATAGCTAAGATTATTTCATTATTTTTTTCTCCAAGTAGTAATTTTTACAATTTCTACAGTTAATTTTATTCATCCATTTACTTTCCTCCAACAGTCTAAAAAATATAAAACTTTCAATCTTTACATAGTATAACATAACACTATCACTTTATATATTTCATAATATCTGAGTGGATATGCCAACGAGAAGATAAGATTTCCATGTTGCTGCCTTTCATTTCATGAGCAGAAACTACGTTGTCGAATTCACACGTTAATGGAATTGTTTGCTATTTATTTTTCCTTTTTAATTTAGGTCCAACTCTACAATTAGTCCTTAAACATGTGTAAATTACAAATTTAGTCCCTATATTCTAATTTAGTTGTTTCTAATCATTGTTTCATTTTTTAATTTCAGCCATGATCGAAATCATACATGGACAATGTGACTAAATTATATGAACTAAAAATATCAAAATTTTAGAATAAGAATTAAATTTACGACTTGCACGATTAATAAAAAATTTGACTTAATATATTTAATAACTATTGTTTAAGTCAAGATTAATATTTTTAAATATTAAAAAATATAAAAACTAAATAAAACCAAATTTAAATACAAATCCACAATTTAATAATTAGAGATGGAGCCAAGATTTTGGAGTGAGTGGGCAAGACATAAATTTTAAAAAGTGGGGAGATAAATTCATAATTAATCCACAATAACATGTGCAAAACGGTTTGTATCGAGGAAGTTATCGATTTGTATTTTAGCACTTGTATTCAAATTTTATTGTAACACAAAGTTTACCCCTTACTGATATTTTAATTACATTCCATCTTAATCAACACACACCTTTTAGTTTTGTTGGTCATCAAAAATTATTAAAATATTTGATTGAGGTAAGCATTGATGTTTTATTTTAACACATGAATTCAAAATTTTGTGCTACTTTTGATTGTTTGGCCACCAAATCCTTAATTAGCCATGTGAACAACGCGTCGGTTTTTCATATTTATTAGTATGAAAAAAAATTGATATATATGTTCGTGAAATTTAATATTTAAGATTTAGATTATAAGATTTATACATTAGGATTTAATATTAAAGTTCATTGTTTAGGGTTTTAACATTAAGAATTTAGATATTAAGTTGTATAGTTTAAATATGAAGGTTGTATAATTTTTAATACATATATTATGTATTAAAATATAACCCTATTAGTATTATTTTTTGTTGTTGTTAAAATCACGGTATTTAATCTATTAGTCGATTAATCCAGAAAGAATGCTAAAAAGATCTACTATAAGACGATCGTTCCAACTCAATTTGTTTCATCCAAAATATCGAGATTCAAACCATTCTCTTACGATGATAACACCTCAATTAACAATTAATTAATTAATAAATGGTTTTTAGGATCATAAACAAGATTCGATTACATTTTGCATGATTCGCCAACGACAACATTATTATTATACCAAGAAAAATATAATTAAACAGAGAGGAAATCATTTTTAAACAGTTGTCCTATTTTTAAAAAAAATAAAGGAAAAAAATACTTGATCTAGAAAAGAAATAATGCATACTTATGTCAGTGGTAGAAAAATAGCAAACGTCATAAAGTCGTATAACCTTGTATCAGCACGATATCATATTCCTCGCGTATTTTTGATACTTTTGAGCTAATATTGTAATTAGATTTATAAATTTGAATTAAAATATAATTAGATAAATAATTTGATTGTTTTTACATTACAAGTAGAGGGAGGGAAATAACATTTTCAAGATTTTAACCCTGATTTTTGAGATTTCAACATGGAACCTTAATCATCGTTACTTTATGTTGTCGCATAATTTAAATTTACGATATAATATTTTTCAAAGAATTATATATAAAGATAAAAAATGGTAATATCAAATTCTATTTTTTATAAAAATATTAAATTCTATCTTTAATTTAATACTTTGGTAATGTATATGAAAGAATAATAGTAAATATACTTTTATGTTCATTCTACGCCATTAAAAGATATTGCTCATGCAAATATCCATGTGAGTAAAGTATTTTATGTATCATTTTACAGACCATCATATAATGGATCTTATAATGAGTCTGTAATATTTATATTCAATTAATTAATTAATATATTTAATATCTATAGTTATAAATAAAGACAATCATATAAATGTCTATAGCAAAATTATTCATTGTCCTCATTTTTGTTAGGGTAAACTTCTCATGTGACTTTCGAATTATGGGAACAGACTTATTTTTACCAACTAACTAAGAAACTCGTCAATCAAACTATTAAATTTTTAAATTAGTCTTATTTTAACCACCGCCGTTAAATAACTAAAGGAGGATGTGACGTGGCATTTAATTGAAATTTGTATGATTACATATTTAATCTATGTTATTTACCTATTATATCAATTTGGTCCTAATTTTAATTTAATTAAATAAAATTAATCATTCAATCATGTGACAACACATGTCACTCAATAAAAAAGTTAGTATATTTGAAACAATTAAAATACTTGGCCTAGTGGTAGAGTGGGTACAGGTTCAATTCTCAACCTTCTCGTTTACTTAAATTTTCATCCAATGAGGCGACAAGTTTCGTCATCTGATTTAGTGAGAAATTATTAAATAAAATAAAACCAATATAATAATTTGATGGTTTGATTGAAGAATTTTTTAATTGGGTAGTTAAAATAAATCCTCTCATAATATAATTTGGTGGTCACCTAAGTATACTCTTTTTATTATATTTATGTGCATAAATAAAATGTCTGATGATAAATTTTTATTTATTTATTTTTCTTAGTTTTGGGTGATTAAATAAAATGTTAGACGATCAATTTTTTTAATATTTTTTTTTGCTCAGCAAAAGCAAATTATTTAATTTCATTAAAGACCAAGATTGGATGCCTCGTTAAAAACCTCCCTAATCCTATTGGAGGAAAAGAGTACGATCCAATTTGGTATCATCTACAAAGGCGATACTCTTACATCAGCAACCCATCTGTTCAATTACAAAACAAGGTTCAAACCCAACTCATCACCATGCTTTAAATAACATTGGTCTTTTCGCCAAATGATCCGCCATGCTGTTTTGCTCACGCGGAACATACTGAAATTCCACCTTTGTAATTTCTCGCTTCATGGCATCAATTTCCTCGAAGGTATCCCACCATCTCCATGGCCTTGAAAACGGATCTGCAGTCCAGTTGAGGACGACTTGTGAACCTGATTCTACCAGCAGGGTTGCTTTCCCTTTCAACTCAGCTTCCAAGTACACTTTTAGTGCCGTATGTATATCTATCAGCTCAGCATAGTCAGAGCAGAATTTTTCAACTGGTCCAGAAAATAGCGCATGCATATCTCCTTTTGAGTTTTGTAAGACACCTCCACAGCCTGCTCCTTCATCTCGAAACGCTCTATCGACGCTGAATTTAAGTGAGTTAACCGGAGGAGGGCATCACCGGGCAGCTTCATTGATGCTATTTATATTAACTACCCTTTTATTTATAGCTTTGGTTGGGTTTGGTGTTACTATGAAAACTATAATATTATTTTTTGTTAATAAAATATAATAAACATAATTGTAAGAGTATTGTTGTTTTTTCATATATATTCTTAAATTCTTAAATAAAATAATTAAAATCATTACTAGAAATTCAAAAGCATGACCAAAGCTTTTGTATACAAAATACCTTTTATCACCCACCTATAATAAATTATTAATTTAAATTTTACAAATGAATTGTTTACATAAAATATATTTTTAATGTATCTCCATACTTGTGTTTTAAAGTTATGACAAAGTTTAATATGACCGATTATATAACCGACAGTTAATTGAGTTTAAAATTATAAAATTATCTTTATTTATCTAATATAATAAGGCTTTATCTAACCTATATGCATAGGTTAAGAGTCATTTAATAACTTGTATTAAATACAAGATTCTATTAGAAAAAATCCTATCATTCAATGTATTACAAAATTTTAAAAATTCTATTGAAAAAACTCATTCAATGTATTACTAATCCTTGAACCTTGAATCCTAAACTATAAACTCTAAACCCTAAAGCCTTAACCTTAAAACATAAACCATAAACACATCATAAACCATTAACCATAAAACTCTAAACTGTAAAACTCTAATACATTAAATGAGAGTTTTTTTAATAGAATTTTTTAAGGTTTTGTAATACATTGAATGATAAAAAAAATTTAAAATAAAATTTTATATTTAATACAAGCTCTCAAATGACACTTAAGCTATGCATATTGTCACGGGGCTAGGCTTATATGGCTAGCTACGTGCGGCACTTGGTCGGGAAAGGACTTCGAAAGGGACCAAGTAAGCCTAAAGTCAAGTCTTGGCTTGGCTAGATGAGCGGAAGCGTTGCGGAAGCATTGCGAAGAAGAAAGTAAATGAGATGACTCGAGTGATTTGCAAAATAAAGAGCCTCGTTAAAAACCCCCTCTAAGCCTAGTTAGAGGGAAAAGAGTACTCGACGTTGCTATTCTTTTATTGATAGAAGAAAAGTGAAAACAAAGGAAATTCAGGATGAATACAAATGAGGGGGTGAGGCTCTATTTATAGCCTAACACCTCTCGATCTAACGGTCACTATCGATTACGATAGATGGCCAAGATTGACCTAATCTATCTAATAAAGGCAAGAGAATAGGATCAATGATTCCTTTCTTCTTGGTAGGTCTTCTTTCCATGTGAAAAAGATGCCGATCTCCATGAATCGGGGAAGATATGGATGCTTGATCCTTGCCTTGAATACCATGGTCAAAGGGGTGAAAATTCCCCAAGAAATGAGTTTGAATGGCCATGGAATGGTGAAACTCGGACAGACCCATGGGTGTGGCTGGACGGGCTGCTCGGTGCTGCTCGGACAGGCCCTCAAGTGCTGCGCGGACAGGCCCTCGGATGCTGCTGGACGGGCTGCTCGGTGCTGCTCGGACAGGCCCTCGGGTGCGGCTGGGCAAGGCTGCACGGACAGGCTCAGGGTGCTTGGCAAGGCCCCTCGGGCTGTTGGCTCGGCTGGTTTGTAGCCCTATGAGTGCGACAGAGTGGGCTGGACAGACTAGGACCCCGTGGGTGCTGGAAATGACCCTTAAGTATGCGACAGATTGGACCCTAGGGTACACCACGGTAACAATATATACTTGTTCAAAAGCTTATATGCATGGTAAGATAAAGCCATACGATAAATATTATTGTAGATATATTCTCACTTTTACAAATATTTAAATAACTTTTGCATATACAAAACCGATGATGTAATGAGTGTGACGTATGCCGTTATACATTTAAAGTTGGTAAAACGCTGCTTGCTGATGGTGTAAAAAAAGCGTCGTCTTTGAAATGAAACAGCGGATTTTTAGGACTTGCTTTCCATTTCACATGTCCGCCAGAGTCTTGTTAACTATATAAAACCCCACCCACCCCCTAACGTCTTCGTTATTAATTTAGCTTCCAAAATCAAAGGGGGTTTCGTATCGTATCATGGGCGAAGTAGTAGTCCCCATTGAAGACCATGATTCCATGCAAGTCTACTCACCGCCTACACCGACTGCTCCGCTCGAAATCATCACCGTCAAGGACACCCCCGTGGCTGGACATGCAGCTTCGGCTCCACCGGGCGTCGTCGAACTTGAGTCGTGGCTGCCTCTTACCGAGTCCAGAAATGGCACCACTTTCTCTGCTGTTTACCATCTGCTGTGCTCAGGGATCGGGTTCCAGGCCCTTTTGCTTCCTGCCGCCTTTTCAAGTCTTGGATGGTGAGTCATTTTGCAATCCCTTTTATCCCACTCTCTTCAAACAAAAAAACAAAACACGAGTCTTCTTTTGCTTTATTGTTTGATCAACTCGGACATAAACTCAAACACGGTAACATTTGTTGATCATTTCCAATATTCCCATGTTTCAGTGTCGGGCCTCTTTAAGGTCCACCACCTAAAGTAATAGTCCCAAAGGCAGAACAAAGAGTCTCTTGTCCCTTTTTTTCCTTTTTTCCGAAGATAAGGGAAGGGCGAAGGGCAAGACTCAAGAGGATCGAACCCACACTAGATATTAACAAGAATTTAATACTAATAAAAGTCTTTTATCAATACATATATATACTTTAAAGCAACTTGGCTAATGGCCGACAACCATTGTTGTTTTCCAGTATATAAATCTTCTACCCTTTTCAGTATTTATGCTAAAAATTAGGTTTAGTGTTTAGGGTTTAGAGTTTTATGTTAGGGTTTAGGAAACTTGGGGTATGGTGTATTTTTTAGAGTATAGGGTGTAAGGTTTAAGATTTAAAATTTAGAGTTAGGGCTTGAAATTTAATTCTATAGTGTTTTTTTAGTGTTGAGACATAAATAAAGATACCAAAAAGAGGGTATGACCCACTTTTCTTCTTTTCCATTTTTAACAAAAAAAGAAGATTAAAAAAAAGCTACGTGTTTTCTTTTGCTTAAGTTTTGAATTCCTGTAGGGCATGGGGGACTATATGTTTGTCCATAGCATATACATGGCAACTCTACACAACATGGCTTCTTGTAGATCTCCACGAACCTGTTCCTGGAACCCGCTGCAGCAGATTCGTCCGCCTCTCAATTATTGCCTTCGGTCAGTAAGTCAAAGTTGTTTGAATTGACACCTAGCTTGATTGTGCCCCAAAATGAGTAAGAAAGTGTCCCAATCCGCAGGTCAAAGGCTTGGGAAATTGGTGGCCATCTTCCCAGTAATGTATCTGTCGGGAGGCTCTTGTGTCATGCTGATTATCACAGGAGGGAATTCCATGAAACAGTTTTTCAACATCTTATGCGAAGAGGGAACCATGTGTGGATCCAAGTCGTTGAGTGGTACACACTGGTTTCTCATATTCACCTGCGTAGCTCTCATCATTGGCCAATTGCCCACTTTAAATTCACTAGCCAGAGTCTCTTTAATTGGTGCAATAACTTCTATTGGCTACATTACTATGATATGGACTCTATCCATCAGCAAGGGCAGGACTGATGGTGTTTCTTACAGCATAACGGATGCAGAGGAATCCGGTAACATCTTGAATGCCATCAGCATCGTTATGCTTGCATTCAGAGGGCACAATCTTATCCTCGAGATCCAAGTAACGATCATAGTACCAGATATCTCGATCTTGATTTTATGGTTTTTTAGTATATGTGTCGGACACTGATAATTATGTTTATTTGTTGATGAAGGGGACATTTCCATCCGACTCGAAGCACTCGTGTCGGAAGTTGATGTGGAGAGGTGTAATGGTATCGTACATTATAATACCAATGTGTTTGTTTCCACTCGCTATTGTTGGATTTTGGGCTTATGGAAACAAGGTAAAACAACAATAATTTACATCACGCATGCAATACTGCAACCGAGAATGCCTAATTCGTTTCATTTCTTACAGATACCTGCAAAGGGAGTGGGGATTCTAACAGCATTTTCACAGTTTCGGGGACAAGACATGTCGAAGTTGGTGATAGGCCTAATCTACTTATGGCTAACGATTAGTTGTGTAACCTCGTACCAAATTTATGCCATGCCGGCCTTCGATAACTTGGAGTTTGTTTACGCCAGCAGTAGGAAAAGGCGATGTCCGGGGTGGGTTCGGGTAGGTTTACGCCTTTTCTTCGGAGGGCTCACGTTCTTCATCGCTGTGGCATTTCCCTTCTTGGGGAGCTTGGCGCCTTTGATTGGGGGAATGGCAGTTGTGCCTTTGACGTTTGCGTATCCATGTTTCATGTGGATTTCAATCAGAAAACCACGACCAAAGAGTGGAATGTGGAGTCTGAACCTAGGACTTGGTTGCTTCGGCATTCTACTCAGCATTGTGTTGGTAGTTGCTGCTGTATGGAACTTAGCTGACCAAGGCTTGGATGCCAATTTCTTCAGTCCTTGAATGACAAAAGAAAACAAAGATCAAGACATGTGTATATTTATGAATTTAAACAGGCCTAATGAAATTCTTTTTTGGTGTATATATTACTCAAAAACCTTCTCTCTTAAATTGAAGAATATTGAGCACTTAATCGACCAATAACATGTCAATCGAGTTAAACTCAATCGGCCTACATGCAAGTTATACAAGGAGTTTAATATTGTATGAATTGTATTATGTTCTTAGCAAATAAATAAAAGAAGATTATCTTATAGAATTATATTTCTTATAAATAGTAATTTATTGAAGTGATCATTTAGAAAAAATTTAAAATAGGGAAGACTTATAATGAATTATATAAACTTTAAGAGTTTTATCATAAACTTTTTGCGAAATTCTAACCTCACTGGTCCTTATATAGTTCCGCCATTAAATCAATTTCCGTCGTAGAAAAGATGGGCTGAATGTGATCATTTCGGAAGCTAATTGAAAGAAAGAAATAAGCGTACCCACTAAAATCACGAGGTAGAGAAGACGAACCACAAGGAGCAAAGAAAGATAGATTCTGTGTGAAGCAGTTTAGTTGTTGAGTTCCAATCCATTCAATAATACTTGCACGTAAATCTCCCATCATTGGGCATGAAAAACACTCGGACCAACCAAATCTCCATTTCCATACCCACACTGCTTGCGAAAAGTCATCAACCACCCATTAACATGATGCCATCGCAAATGTCTTCATATCAATTTTTGTTCTTTCTTCTTTCGCAAAATGGGAAAAAGACATGAATCAATCATTATACACATTATCCTCACCAAAAATTAGCAAATTCCATGAATCATAGTCATCCGGTATTTTTTGTCCACACGTACATGTCTAGTACAACCATCAAAATTGTTTCTTTGAATAGGAATATATTTAGCTCTTTCGGAGCTTTCAATGGAAATTATCTTTTGGTAGCAATATATAGCTCTTCTAGAGCTTTCAACTGACTTTTGGCTACCAGAATTTATATCCACATTGACTTATTTAATATGTCAATTGATAATATGTTATCTATAATTCCCAAAATGATATTTTGCGAACTCATATTGCTCTCTTAAATTTTCCACTTCTAGTGGTGAAGATATTATTACCATTAGCGGTAATTATTGCAATATTCACAATTCTGCACTTTTCATAATGTGTTTTCTCTCAAGAATTTATTGCTTTTCTAGAGCATCAATATTTTCAGTACTTTGAGATATAATACTCACATTATTCTCTTGCATTTAAATGGGAAAATATATCTTATGCTTATGTTGAGCATAAATCGTCACCATATAGTGTATTTGACAAGTAATCATGTTAAACAAAATAAATAAATATAAATATAAAACGTAAATAATTAATGTGTGTAAAGTAAATAAACATAAAGCAATATAAATAAAAAGATAAATAATTCTATTCAAAGTTATGAGAATAATTAGAAGATGATTTTATTCCCTTCGATGGTTATAAGAAAATTAACAACGTCCAAATGAGTTGGACCAACAATGTCCAAATAAAGTTGGACCAATATCATCTTCATCATTTTTTTGCAAACAAAATTTGTTTCTATTTTCTTCTCTTTATCATTCAATGATTGTTGATTTTTCAACGTATGACAAGTACGAGACCAATGGTTTATAATATCGCATTGGTAATAAAAAGGATTTTACTTTATGAGAATGATTTTTATCACTCTTGTCATCCTTATAACCTCACTACCGGTGGGTTGAAGTATCCTTAAAATACCATATTTTCATGTCTATATTCATGATTTCAATCACGACCACAACTTCTAATGTGGCTTTTATTCTTTCCATAATATAATCTCACATTCACTTTAGGGAATGGAGTAGAGCCAGTGAGCCTTTGAAACCTTTTTCACATATCCTTCTCACAGAGAACAAAGATTTAATCCTCGTACGCAGCATTGTTAAACCAGTCCAAAAGGTCCTTTAAAAACCTCCTTTGAGACCAATAGCCTCACAAAACGAGATGTCCAGCCAATATATTCTAATTATATCAAAGTTTTGTTACCAATTAAATAGTTATTTATCATGTTTTCATTCTCTTCAGGGGATGAAACGAATCCAATAATTTCATGGAATAAACATCATGCTTGCATTCACTTCAGGGACTGCCTCATCATTGATAATCGCATGGAATAAACATCATGCTTGCATTCACTTCAAGGAATGACTCCTACAAAATTCTTGTCAAGATGAAATTTTGTAACCTGACATTGAGAGAAGTCTACAGTTGAGTTTTTCGATGTAGAAGAAATATTATTTTCGAGCAAAATCACCCTGATTTATCGCACTTTAAAATATAATATAAAGAATAAAATAAAACAAAAATTTACCGATATTGACTTTTCTCTCGAGGACAATGGAGACATAGCAAATGACCGAGATAGCTTCTCATAATCCCTTTATATCACCTCTCTTTTCAAGCCATTTAAACACGTGTAAAACTCAAATCACGATTAAAAATACCAAATCTCGTAATTATAATAATCGTGAATAAATATCAATGTTCAAATATAAGCTAAAAATAAAGAATTTTTCTTTTGAAAATAAAAAAATGAAAAACATGACATTTGATTGAGTGGACGACGAATCAAGATTTAAGGGGTGCATTCAAGCCAAAATCTTTGCAATCAAACATTGGTTCGCATTCTTTTCGTCGTAGATCACAAAATTGTAGTTACCAATATGAAATTGAAATTCTTTCAGGGAATCACCAATAAGAATCACGAATCGAGCAAGATCGTGCTTCAAAATTCATGGCTCGTTCAAACCTTCAAAACATGCCACCATCTTCGGTTCAACGTAGGATCAAAACTTTTCCGGTAACTTCTTTAGGATTTGAACAAAGAGCACCAAAATCTTTCGAGCAACCATTGATTTTTCAAAAATTAAAATCAAATTAAAAATCAAGAGAGAAAATATTCAATAATTAAAGTATAATCGAGGAGAAGAACTTATCTGTAATTCATGCTAGAATCAACGTCTTTTCGGCAATTGTTTTAGGATTTAAACGACATACACCTCAGTTGGTTAGAGTCTTGTGCTGATAACATGTTGTGAATACAATAATGAATAACAACGAACAAGTATAAAAGAACAAAGAGAGAGAAAGTGAGAGATTCATATTATTATCAAAAACTAAAATTGTGTATAATGCCTTCATCTATTTATAGGCATAAGAAATACATAATACATTGAACTCTAATTAATAGAGATAATATTCCTAATAATAAATAAATCAAACTCCTTGGATAAAATTATAATCATGATAGACATCCACATAAATAAATATTCATAACAATAAGGGAAACTTTTAATTTTACAACTGACTTTCATCTCCTATAATGTGCCCTTAATTGATATTTAAATAAATAAAAAAAATATATGACCGTGGATTAAGACTACTAATAAAGATAATTAAAAAAAGGGTAAACTATCTGAATGACCACCAATCTATTGGGAAAGTTTTAAAATGACCACCATAAAAAAACGCGTCATTTGACTACCCAAATTATTAAAATGGGATCAATTTGACCACCGGCCGTTAAGTGTCTAACGGAAGGTGACGTGGCAGTTAAAAAATTAAAGGTATAATCACACATTTGGTCCTTACTATTTACACATTTTTTCAATTTAGTCCTAATTTTAAACTAATAAAATAAATTAATTAGGTGATGACACGTGTCAACACCTTATTAGAGGAATTTAATTATTTATATTTGATTAATAAATTATTTTCCTCCTCCAATCAGGTGGTGACACGTGTCACCACCTATTTAGATGAAAAAAACAAAGTTTAGCACAAATGCCATCCAGTGGAATCAAACCTGGGTGGTGTAGGTGCAAAAGGAGTGGCTAAGCCACTGCACCAAGCACAATTTTGTGCTTTAGAACACCAAATTCAATATATATCTTTTTCCAATCAGTGTTCTCCTGGGTTCTCATTGTCTTCATCTTCATCAGTTCTTGAAGCCAGCCTGTAAATTGATTCATGGAGCTTCCACCTACCAAGTATCATTGTAAACCTTCCATTCAAAAATTGATTATTTCATTGTGCCCTGCAATTATGCCATTACAACCGAAGGTTGAGGAACTAAAGAGGTGGTGTTCTCAGACTGCTATTATCTTCGAATCTTAACAAGTGTTATTATCCTCGAAAGTCAAAACTAAAGATGTTGCACTGCAAAATCTCCAACACTAAAACCATGGCATTGGTATTCTTAACAATATACTCAGAATAATCAGCAGATTCATTAAAGCTCGTTGGAACAAACCTTGACAGTGAATTGCATTTATCTCAGGTCCCATCAGTTCCATTCCATCATCACTTAGCAATGAGATCCCTGATGAAGTAATGTGGAAAGGAAAAGCCAGAGGCGGAGATATTGGAGATTTTGCCACCTTTATAAACCTCTGACCTGCAAGAGCAATGAATTGCTCAAAGTGCAATTCAATCCGGTAATTGAGATTTGCTTCTATCTAAATATGTTAAACTGGAAATCGGAATTTTGTTTGGGGAGAAAGAAGGTAATCTTGCATTAGAGTTGCAGAAACATACACTTGATTTAATGCTTTTGTTTTACAAGATGTGTGTATTTTTTGGTAATGAATAATTTATATCAGATGAATGGAGGGATTTATGTTGAATACTGAGATGATGAAGATGAAGACAATGAGAACCCAGGAGAACACTAATTGGAAAAAGATATATATTGAATTTTGTGTTTTAAAGCACAATATTATGCTTGGTGCAGTGGCTTAGCCACTACTTATGCACCTACACCACCCAGGTTCAATTCCCCTAGATGGCATTTATGCTAAACTTTGTTTTTCTCCTCTAAATAGGTGGTGACACATGTCACCACCTGATTGGAGGAGGAAAATAATTTATTAATCAAATATAAATAATTAAATTCCTCCAATAAGGTGTTGACACGTGTCACCACCTAATTAATATTAGGACTAAATTAAAAGAATGTGTAAATAGTAAGGACCAAATGTGTGATTATACCTTTAATTTTTTAACTGCCACATCACCTTCCGTTAGACACTTAACGACCGGTGGTCAAATTGATCACATTTTAATAGTTTGGGTAGTCAAATGACGCGTTTTTTTATGGTGGTCATTTTAAAACTTTCCCAATAGATTGGTGGTCATTCAGATAGTTTACCCTTAAAAAAAACCCATCGCCGTATTATATCAAATAATTACTTATACATAAATATTAATTTTAAGGGTAAACTATCTGTTTGACCACCAATCTATTGGGAAAGTTTTAAAATGACCACCATAGAAAAAAACGCGTCATTTGACTACCCAAACTATTAAAATGGGATCAATTTGGCCACCTGCCGTTAAGAGGCTAACGGAAGGTGACGTGGTAGTTAAAAAATTAAAGGTATAATTACACATTTCGTCCTTACTATTTACACATTCTTTCAATTTAGTCCTAATATTAATTAGGTGGTGACACGTGTCAACACCTTATTGGAGGAATTTAATTATTTATATTTAATTTAATAAATTTATTTTCATCCCCCAATCAGGTGGTGACACGTGTCACCTGATTGGAGGATGAAAATAAATGAAACTTTTGCACCCAGCGTGAATCGAACCTGGGTGGCTGGGTAACCTAGGCAAGACAGACATGACAAAGCCACTGGGCTAAAGCCATTTTTTGTGATACAAAGTGCAAATAATTAATACAAAGTGCAAATTATCTGTAAATTAATATAATTCATCAAACTTCGACTGCCTCCCAGATGCTCTTCTTCTTCTCATCTTCAACAAACTGCACGACCTCAAATCTCTCACCAAATGCCTTTCAGTCTCAAAGCGTTTCAATTCCCTCGTTCCTTTAATCGACGCCGCTTCCATCTCAATCCCACCGCTCAAACACCCCACCTCCTCCACTGCAACTTCATATGTCAACACTGCTTTCAGACTTTTGTTTCTCAACTTGTTCCTCAAACCACTCGGATGTTTCCACCGAATCATGGCTCCCCCGAAGTCAAACACCAGGTCGTTTGATCTTTCCTCAATTTCGTCGCTTGAAAGAGTCGCCATTTCTGATGCGAACAAGCATGGGGTGTTTTGTGTGGGAAAAGAGGATCTTGTTGAGATGAGGAACTCCATGAACACGTTCGAATCGTCATCGCCGCCGATTGAGAGGAGTCCAGTTTCGGAATTGAACATGAAACTGTGGTATTCGCCGGTGCTGGAGTTGCCGGAGTCCGGGTATGTGATGGAAGGGGCAACGCTTGTGCTTATCAGGCCTGTTGCCGATGGGATGATTGAAAACGACGGTGGTGATTCACTGGTCGGAGATGAGAAACCGTTTAGTGAAGTTGTAAGGGAGATGATCAAAGTGAAGAAGAGTAATTTGATGACGATGCGTAAATAATAAATAATTAATTTATTTTATTAGATTAAAATTAGGACTAAATTGAAAAAATGTGTAAATAGTAAGGACGAAATGTGTAATTATACCTTTAATTTTTTAACTGCCACGTCACCTTCCGTTAGCCTCTTAACGGCAGGTGGCCAAATTGATCCCATTTTAATAGTTTGGGTAGTCAAATGACGCGTTTTTTTCTATGGTGGTCATTTTAAAACTTTCCCAATAGATTGATGGTCAAACAGATAGTTTACCCTAATTTTAAATAATGAGGTTTTAAGTTTGTATTGTTTGTTTAACTTGGTAATTTTGTAATAAATTTGCCGAGAGATTTTCAATTGAGTTGGGAGAAGTTGTGAAGTGTCATCTATTGGGTAATTAGTGGAGCTCTATTTTATTTTTTTTTTTGAAAGTTAACTTTATTGAACAGAGTCCTATACCCCGTGCCTTATTAAAAAACCTCTCTAACCTAAAGTGGAGGAAAAAGAGTGCAATCCGGGGCAAGGATAATAACAACAACACACAACCATAAAATGTATCAGTGACCACAACGTTCCTGCCCATTCGCTAAACTAATAATCTGGCAGCAAAACTAACATACACACATCAGACTAAAGCTCAACACAACTCATATGTAAATGAGAAAAGCCTGCGACTCTACCGTTCCACTACCTTACAAGGTACCGCAGCATTCCAACTAAAAGGATGAGTTCTAGAAATACCCGTTTTAGCCAATTTATCAACAGTCCTGTTAGCCTCTCGAGCGATCACACTGAGACTCCAATTAATGTTCGACAACATGTTACGTATTTCGAGAATAAGAGACCTGAAAGCAGACGGGGATCTATTCGGTCTAATCATCCAATCTTCAATGTTGCTGCAATCTGTTTCCAGGATCAGAAAAACCTTCGAAGACCAATTGGAGTTGATATATATTGAAACTGCCTCACGTAAAGCAGAGAGTTCAGCTGAAGTGGCATCCGTAATTCCAATTTGTTTAGAGAACAAATACAACATTTTCCCTTCCTCATCACGTAACACACCTCCAATCCCCGCTTTACCGAAACCACCAATAACCGTTCCATCAAAGTTAAATTTAACCGAGCCTTTAGGGGGCGTGACCATAGACCATTTGAAGCCTGTTTCGAATTCTTCTTACTGATAGAAATGACCCTGGGATTTAGAATGAAGTCGCTGAATGAAGAAAAAGACAGTGGCCATTTCGTCTTACACCACCAACCAAGGCGGACAATGAAGGAGTCAAAAATCTTCTGCTCAACCACAACTATTTTTTTAAAGACTACCTCATTTCTATACAACCATATGGACTATATTAGAGCGATAAAAGACAGCTTCCAAAATTCTTTAGAATTGACTGGAGTAAAACCATTCACCCAATGAAGAAAAAGAGAGCGGAGATCCCTCGAGAACACCTATAAGTTTGATATAGTCTCGAGTTGAGATTTTGTCTCTTAAATTTTGTCGAGAGCCACTGCATGGTTACAGATTTGAAAACTCTTCAGTTTCTTTGATAGGCTCACTTTGTAGGGACTCCAAGAGGCTCTCTTTTTGTGAATCCTTCAGTGACTTCCAACTATACCTGGCAAACTTGATCCGAGACTTGAGACTCGAACCGAGACTCGATATTGACTCGAACATGTTAATCTAAACTTGACTCGAAACCCAAAATAAACCGAACCGAATCGAAACCGTTCCAAATTTTTTGTTGAACCGAAATAGACCCAAACTGATTTTCAACCAAACCAAACGTTGAAACGAATATCAACCCGATTTTAACTCGATAATTAAGGTAAATTAATAAATAGAAAATTGATGTATGTTTTATTATCTTTTTGTATTATACTATGGGAGAGACCGTTGTTCTTCATATAATAACAATTTATGTCATTTTAAGTTTAAATATTAATAAAATAAGACTTTTGTCCCAACTAATTTTTAATTTTAAAAGTTTAATAGACTATTTCCCCTCCCAATATTTGATATTAACTTCATCCTAAACTACATCATAAACCCTAAACCACTAACACAAAGCGCTAAAATCATAAACCTTAAGCCATATAAATTAATCTCATAAACCAATAACCTTAAACTAAAACATAAGCCCTAAACCATTAACACTAAGACTTAAACCTTAAACCATAAACTAAAATTAGGGACCAATTTGACAATTTGAAAGTGAAGAAATTTTAGAGTTCAATGACCAATTTCACAATTATACCATAAAATATAGCATAAAACCGAAATTATGGACTAATTTGACAATTTGGAAGTGGAGGAAGTTGAGAGTCCATTGACCAATTGGACAATTTTACCGTAGAAATAAACCGGGGTCAATTTCGGCTAAAAATTAAATCTTAGGAACTAAAATGAATAAAAATATCAATATATTAAAATTATTAGACTAAATTACAAAATTTAGAAATAAATAAGGGTCAATTTCAACTAAAAGTAAATTTTTAAAGACTAAAGCCATGTTTGGTAAAGAGAGGTTTGGGCAAAAATTAGAGGTTTGACAAGTCAAATATGCTAATATTGTTGTTTGGTGAATAACGGATTGAGATGAAACCGCTAATTTTGAAAAAGCTCATGATATGAGCTTTTTGAGATTAGAGGTTTGATATTAGAGTTGTAAAGACACTTTTACCCTTACTAGTTACAAAAAATCTTAAAATAACCTAAATTAAATATTTTCTCACCCTATTTATAAGCTAATCTTATTTACTATTTTCTTTTTATTATCACATATTTATACGTGTATTTAAATTTATTAATTAAATTATATTATATTAAAATAATTATATAAATAATAAATCAATATATAAATCATTCGAATATGTTTAGAAAAATTATATTAAAAATAATTTTATAGATCTAATTAATATTAATTAAATACAAAATATTGATAACTAATAAACTATTTAAACAAGTATTGAATATAATCATGTCATTATATGTCATTTTGCTTGTTTAAATAATCTATCTGCTATCAGTTAATTTTACCAAGCACTTTTATACAATGAACTAATATAATCCGCTAGTCAAATCAACTAATGCAATCAGCTATCAGCTAATGCAATCCGCTATCCGCTAATTGCCAAACAGGGCCTAAATATCACCGTGGGGAGAGGATTGTTATATCCGAAGTCCAAACTTTGGGGATACTTCATACTTATGACTAAATTGAATTAAACTAATACTTAAAAGTAAATATTAGAATTAAAATGCAACATTTTAAACCCAGCAGGACCTAAAGGGTAATTAATCTTAAACTAAACTATTAACCTTAAACCCTAAAACGTAAATCTTAGAGAATCGAAATTGACCCAACTCAAATTAAATTGACACGATTTTATATATCCTCCATTGATACAATCTTCTACATCAACGAAGTCTTTGTGAATCATAACCCAACTCAAACC
Organism: Hibiscus tridactylites; assembly: GCA_958450335.1. Taxonomy (NCBI): domain Eukaryota; kingdom Viridiplantae; phylum Streptophyta; class Magnoliopsida; order Malvales; family Malvaceae; genus Hibiscus; species Hibiscus tridactylites. Next base: position 65,707,251 of record OY288281.1, on the reverse strand, counting down.
AAATTGACCCAAAAATTAAAAGGTTGACCTGACCCGAAATTGATCCGAACGACTAGAATTTGACCCAAACCGTAAGCGACCGATCCGATATTGGCCCAACCCGAAAACAATCAATCCGATTTTAACCCGACCCAATACCCAAACTGAACCCGACTCACCATACACCCGAACTAAATCTGAATTATACCCAACCCGAACCAAACTAAATCTAAACTGATTTCAGACAGAATCGAAATGACCCAAACTAAAATAACCCTAATTAAAAACCGACCCGAACGACCCCATTATCACATCTACTCCCAACAGAGTTCAAAAAGCCAAAACCCCTAGGACTATACAAAACTTGTCGGGAGTTCCATCAACTGTACAGTGAACAACACTTCACATTATTCTTTCGAAAAAGTCGAAAATTTGACAACAAAAAAGTGCCATGTTGCTTATAAAATGCTATATATGACTAAGGACTTGGGTTCAATCACATCAAACGCAATGATTTTTTTTATTCGTCTTTTTAATCACTCTCGACTTTAAAATTCTCTGATAACTCTCAACATGTTTGAAAAATATCATCTTTATTTGAAACAATATCAACCTTATGAACGGATCTTTCAATTACCCGTGGAACGAAACTTACTAATTTTTTCATGATGAGATAAAAAATCACTCAACAAAACTACATATTTGTGAGATATTTAGTCTTTATTAAATTGGATTGTTGGTATTTGTTAATTGAGAGGGTACAAACCTATCAAAAAAATGGTTTATTAAAGCTTAAAAATTTTATTTGTTCCTAAAGTTTTATTTTTATCAATATGTTTTTTAAAAATGTTTTTGGAACATTATATCCTCTTAAGTTTAAATTATTATTTTGAATTCTTAATTGCTTCAAATGTCTAATGTTTATTTGACCAATTAGAATGTGTAACATCACACCTTTAACCAAAGAATCTGAGTTAAGTCTTTAAGATTTTGTTTTTATTCAGTTTAGTCTATAAAAATTCTATTTCTCCCTTGGTAAGCGTGTGATGAGCATAATCAAAATCCATTTAGAGCGGTTGCAACTTTTGCATTTGGGTTATTCCTTTCAAATTTGAAAATGGATTTTTGATGTTGGAGTTAGCAAATAGCAACCTTCTGAATGGGCTGGGTCCCGTGGGGTCATTTTGGACTGTCATGTTGTGGTTATTTTCATTCCTGCTATCTTCACAAGCCCAATGCCTCCATTCTTATTGTACTTCAATTTTCAGTTTGGACACAAAAGTTACAATACTACTGTTGCTTAGTCCACAACAAAAGTGTCGGACCATCATGGAGCATATTCATTCTTGGTATTTCAGATTTCAGAAAAGCAAAACATGTAAACAACTCAGAACGGTCATTGATAAACACAGGAATTTGTCAAATTATGGGGCTTCCCGAGCTTGTTACCTCTGAAAGTGACGGAACATCTGATTCGCCTGTAGAACTTGGTTCTTACGAGTCTTCCCATAATGTAGGCCCTTGACCTCATCACAAATGTTAGGTTCAGAGGCACTGCAATGGGGCTCCGGTGCTCTATAGAGTTCACAAGAGCCGGTATCACACCGTATAGCGGAACTTGAGACCCTTGCACGATCGTCACCACCTTATGCTCACTCTTTCGGGATTGCGTGAACTTCTTCATCTGTTTCATACATCAAATCACAAACCATTGATTCAGAAACAGAACTGATATAGGACAAGGCCAAAAACATTCCTTTCTATCCTAGGTTTGTTCCAATGTCTGCAAGACAAGCTAAGCAGCAAAGATAACACACACTCGGTTTTGTTTGCAAAGCAACTAAACTTGAAACAAACGAATAAGCATCTGTTTTTTTTTTTTTTTTTCTGTGGGGGACCCGTTGGGATTATGTTAGGTGCAGTGTCTGCAGCCTTTTTGAGGCACTTTAATAAAGACATAGATAATACTAGCATTCAAGGACCTCTGTTACAATTTCCCACTTCTCTAGGCATGCTGATGCTAGCTCTTGAGTTTTGAGTTTTGACCCAAAACTGCTTCCTTTTTTCTCAATAGTTTAACCAAACCTCACATTTTTAACTACTTAAATACAAGGATTAGAAGTGTTTTATCTTTACCTGTCCAGAAGCAATTTTGAGCTGGAAATAGTGAAGCTCCCAAGGGGTGGAGGTGACATGGACGGCATAGAATGTAGCTGGGTTTCTGTATGAAATCATGACCGTTGAATTTAGTGAAATCATATCTGTTGGCATCCCAGATTCGTCAATTCCTGCTTGATAATGGAAGTTCTCAAACACTATGTTCTGCTCAAAAATCAATGCACATATATCAGGGAATGTTTACTAGAAATGATTTTGATTAAAATAGTTGACAATCTATAGCAAAACAAGGCTCAAATTACGTGACAAAGCAATTAAACCAGCGCCCCATTCCTTATTCATAAGCACTCTAGATATCTGTAAATGCCCGAGAAAACTCGCTAACCGAGTCATTGAGTTGACTCATGTGGTGTGGGTTTATAAATTCATGGTGTCGAATACCGAGTGCCAACCATGTTTAGCTAATACACGTTTCAAGTACAAATACATGTAATCACTGAGTTTACTCGGTCAAGAAAAGCACGGGGGGGGGGGGGGGGGGGGGGGGGGAGTTCAGTAGCCTACAAGCACCCTTGTCCCTCGGCCAAGAACGAATCGGCTGACAACTGAGTCAACTCAAAAAAGAATCTGTTTATTTGTTCAGAAAAAAAAAAGTCTAACCTTGACGAGGATTTTAGGCTTGTAACTTCTGGCAGCACCCCACAGGATCAAAGAGAACACTGTGAAGAGCACGAAAAACAAGAAAACGAGACAAAGATAAAGCCTAACTTTATCAGCCTTACTCCCATCACGACCGTCCATTTCATCATCGTCGTCTTCGTCGTCATCCCCACGGCCAAGCTGCACGTGCTTCCAGGAGGAAAGACCCCTTGTGTTTTTAAGAGAAGCCGAGAACCTGGACGTGGACGACTCCCGGGAATGGTGAATGGGAGAGGAATGGTAGTAATGGTGCGTTGGTGAAGCCGTGGGGCTCGACCCATACGACATCTTCTCAACGTCGTGGTTCGAAGGGCTCTGAACATAGTAGACCGGCCTTCGAGGTGACCTCGGTGGCCATGAAGCGTCGATACTCGTCCCTTCTGAATCCGTTTTCGCATGCATTTTTTTTTCGACGACGACGACGAAGAAGAAGAAGAAGAAGAAGAAGAAGGGGGGTTGTATTGTGTGTGTGTGGAGTTTCTTTTGTGTTAAGCTTTGACAGTGAGGAGACACGGAAATTGTTCCATTTCTGTCTAATGGTTTCCATGTTTGTATTCTTCTTGGAATAAATATGGGAGAGAGAAGAGAGGAAAAGGAAATGGCAGGCTGGGCTTACCTGGTTAATTATTCGGCCCACCAGAACATTGAATCAACGGCTATTATTTAACCTCATCAATCAATGCCAAGGACCGTTTCTTCATCTTACCATATGTACTCTGTACTTAAATATTTTCTGTTTATATCAAAAGAAATTTTTAAGATTCAAAAAATAAAAAATTACAAATGTAATTATTATAAATAAATATATTCAAATTCAAGCATTAAAACTAAAAATACAATATCACATTCATTCACCAACAATCAATTGATCTAAAACAATGAGACTTTAGACCTTTGTTTGAATCCTAAAACTGCGAATTGAATAAATTAAGTTGTCCAATAATGAACATATACAATAATCGATCTAAATTAATCAACTAATAGAATAGATATCAGTTGTTATACTAAAATTTATTTATATAATTCTTCATGTCTTACGCTCAAATCTTGCCATACGAATATTTTCGTGTATGAACTAAGATGTCATCTCTTGTATGGGTTTCTATTTAAATATATTTTAATTTGGCTCAGATCTATATTGAATCGATTTTAATCTAATTAGATTACAATGACTATTTTTTATTATACATAAATCTGATTATGAAACTTTATAATTATGTTTATATTTGTAAGATCGTAAATTAATTTGTACATCTATTTACAAACGGATTTATCTTAAACCAATAAATTTTTATTTTGATATTACAAGGTTTTAATTTGATAAATTGTTTTGAATAAATTTTTAAGGTAAATGAAATAATTCACAACATTTTAAGTTGACAAAATTTTTAATGAAAATCGACTTATTTTAATAAGACAAAATATTTTTATGTCAAATTTAAATTGTTTTTATAAGTTTGAAGGTATTCAAAAGGTCAATCTGGTCATAAAGTATTAGTACAATCCTTTGCGTACTGATACGAGCTTTTAAATTAAAAGTACGAATAGTCATGCAGTACTGATACGGTACATAGCGTACCGATACTCTTTGGAGTCAATTTTTAAAAATAAACAGTGAGCACTGGTATGGTACTTAGCGTACCGATACCCTATGCTTTGTCAAAATTCTAATGAGCAATTTCAGTATCGATATGTCCCATTACCAGCACCCCTTTCGTTGTACTAATACTTGAGGTTGAGTACCGATACGCCCTTGTTAGATAACGAATACTTTCTATTTTGAACAAGTACTTATACCCTACCTGGTGTATCGATACTGACAACTGCCCAAGTACATTTAATGCGGGAAAAACTCCCTCCAATGGCTATGATTATGATCCAACAACCAAAACAGTTAGAAATCAATGAAAGGGTGCAAAAACAAGTCTTCAAAGGTTCTTCAACAACAAGACAACATTCACAAAGCATTCAATCCAATTTCAAAGTATTTTGGGGCTTTAGAGTCATATTTTCTTGTAAACACATGTGTGAGCTATCATTGTAATTCTTATTTATCAAGTATTTTGGGAGCTAGTCAGCTTAAAATTTGTAAATATTTTTCTTTTTAGTGTAATGACTCGAGTTTTGAGTTAACGGATTAAGGTTGACCCAAGCTTTGGGCTTTAGGATTTGGGTCTAAAGAAAACCAAATAAACATTGTGTGTTGATAATTGGGCTTTGAAAAGTGCCATGTTAGTGAAGCCTTGGAAGATGGGAGACTTGGAATGTGATTCTCCCATTTTTGCCTGAACACTTTCAAAATTTTTGTCCCATCTCTTACCAAAAGCTACCCATAATTCATCATCTTCATAAATATTCTTCTTTTATCGTCTCGCAAGAACATCCATGGAAATTGCAATGTAAAAATTAAAATTTTAGCATTTGATCTTTTCATCCGAGATTCATGATTTGAGTATGTTTATCTCCTCCTCACGATCTATGTTTTGAAGTAAAAATCCTTATGATTGGTAGTGAGAAGAAATATGGGTTTTAGAGGGAGTTTTGGTTGGGGAGTGTTTTAAGACGATTTTCATGTTGTAAATTCATTTAAAAAAATTACTAATCAATTGAGAGTGTAGCAAATTCGTTTCTACACTTGTTGATTAGTTAAAGAAGTTGCAGAACCATCTAACACTAAAGGGAAAGAGAAATATTGAAGAGAATTTAAGGAAAGAAGGATTTCGGGTCTTTTGCTAAGGTTACTACATCTCCAACTTTGAAGTACTTCTTACTTTTCATGATAGTGATTGTCTTGCATTAAGCATGATGTGTTTGGGTGTTTGAGTATGTTGGCTATTGAATGATCTTGATATCGTGGTTATTGTTAAAAAGGTGTTTTAATTGATCATAATGTGCTAAATGAAATCCTAATGGACTTTAAGAAGCATGAAACTATTTTTAAAGGTCAAATTTAGGGATTTCATGTTGAAATTTGTGGCTTGGGAAGCCAATTTCGGGTTCAAGTACAAGTACCCCGTGTTAAACTTGAAGTGTAACACCCCTCACTTGGTTTAGGAGTAAACTGGCTAAGGAGTGTTTACAAACACAAGAAAACACAAGCCAGTTAAAATTTACCTAACTCGTCACTAATAGATGAGTTAAGCAACTATCCATACATAGCAAATTAACTTTCAAGCATGTGAACATGAACATGTATCAATACATTTAAGGTTACCACTTAAGGTCATATGCTTCCAAATATAAATCAAGGGCGTGTAAACATAACCAACCACACATGTATGGCATTTGAATAAGGTCATAGTCATGTAAGGATCAAACAAACTCATTTACATTATACAAGCATGTTACGTGTTTTTACATCTCATAGGTTATCACTTTAGATCATTTACTTACAAGTTACATTCAATGATCGATTATACTTGTCTAATTGAGCAAGTATAGCATTTGAACAAGTATCTAGCTCAAGACATATTCATTTCCTTAATCTCATATCATGTATGCACAGTCTAGATTCCTTATAGAATCAACAACCAACGTGTTTACTAGTGCCTATTCATTTCGATCAAGGCTATAAAAGGTCATGTAACAAATCACATTGATTTTAGTCAAGCATACCCTATCAAGCATGCATTTGAATCATAGTTCAAGGAACCTAAAATCAGCAAACATTCGAATCTCATTCTTACTCATACTAGTACTCGATGATCAATACATATTCATCACAAGCATGATCAAACATATGAAGCATTATTACACATATCCTTCAAGCTATAAGCATTAAACCATGATTATACAAAATTTTCAAGATGACAAAATGCATGATCAAGCATTATCTATACATATGTCTAGGTGCCACCAACTAGGAGTATACAAAAGGAAGTATTGAACCATACTTTTTCTTGTGCTTGTCTTGCTTTGCTTTAACTCAAGAGATTAATTTTAGTATCACTCTAGCCTGTAGGTTGGGAAGAATAGAAACAATAGTGATAAGTACATTATGTACCTAGCGAGGTAGCAACCTATTGCTAACCAATTATCAAGATGAGTAACCTTTAGACAAGTATAAACCTAGCTAAGGTTTATGGCATTTGAAATCAAGTCTAGCTTATGCTTTTCAAATAATTATAGTCAAGTATGTAGCCATGTAATCATGTATGTCTAATACCATTTATACCTATTATTACAAGAACAAGTACATACAACAAGGATCTTAATCTCAGGCAATCTAAATCATGCCATGCTTCCAAACACTATTCGAATAGCATACCAACAAGGAGCTTTGTTTACATTTCAAGTTTAATCATGTATCAAGTCAAGACAAGAAGCATATACAAGTATAACACAAGTTTTCATAACTCAAGTATAATCAATAGTCATTCCATGTTTATCTTTCAAGTAATATTCACAAGTTTAACATTTCAAGTATAGTCATTTTCCATTTCAAGTAATCATTCAAGTATCATGTAAAGCAAGCTTGTACAATAGCTAATTCAAGGTATCATGTCAAGTAACAAATAAGCTTTATACTATATTTCTTTCTTGCTTATTTACTTTAGATTAGGCATTGGTATTTAGTTGACTAGGTAACCGAGTCTCCAACCAAACTGTCGCCAAAACAAGAAATTGGTCATATCCCTCCTACTGTCGCCAGTGACCATAACACACATCCCTCCTACTGTCGACAAATAAGGGCCTTGGCCTAGGACCGTAGTCCACCCAACACAAGAGAGCTCTAGACTTTATGGCATGTCATCCTACCTAAGACCAACTAGCAACCAAGGCATTGTTTGATTACTTATCATTTACTCAAGCTTCAAGTGTTCAAGACAAGGCAAGTACACATATAATGATCAAGACAAGTTAATAGTTTATTCAATGCATCATCTTTAAGTGATGTTTTTCAAGATCAAGCTAGCCCTTAGGCTAATTGAGCCTTAGCTCATTATGTCATGAATCCATTGTCATCCAAGCACGTATATAATTTATGCCATCACTGTGCATCAATTAATGTCTTAATTCAAGCCTTTCTATCATGTTATCAAATATTAACATTTTCTAGGCATACATGATTCATTCGAATAAGTTATTTCAAGGCATATAGGATCAATCATTTGTTTACATAATCCATTTCAACCATTAAGTCGTATACTAGGCTAATGATTAATATCAAGTTTCCATTTAGGCTATTCTTCCCTTAATCTATTACCAAGCATAACTTAGGTTCGTTTATCATAACATAAGCATATCAAATAGAATGTAGACATGTCCTAACCCTATAAAAGCTACACTCACAAGTCCTCCAAGCTACTTTTGATCTTGGATCTAAATTCCCTTTTGTTTGCCACTAGCTTGACCAATTCTTTCTTCTTCAACAAGGTCCAATCCTTGCTCTATGATTCATTCAATACAATGGAATCAAAATCAGCAACCATCCAATACATTGAAGCATCCATTTCAAAATAATTCAATTTGTACACTTTTAAATATGCATATCAAGCTAATCTTCTAATGTTTTATGTCTTACATAATCGACTAGATCTAAATCCACATTTAAGCACAACTAATCAGTTTCATCCATGGTCATATTTGTAAAACTAATGAATTGATTTTGATATAACAAAGGATTTAAGGACTAAATTGAAAAGGAGAAAATAAATTTTTAAGTCCTCAAAACTTCCCAAAATCTCTAAGCAAAATGGTCCAAGTTAAAACCAATGCTTATGAAAATTTTTCTAAGTGTTTTTCCAAGTCAAAACAGTGATTTTCGAGTCACTGTTTCAAAACGACCCTTAGGCGTTTCGGAACGTTTTGAAACTGTTAACATGTGTTCCAAAACAAGCCTTCTCGTTTCGATACGGGTGTATCGAAACAAGTCTCTATGTTTCGAAACGGATTAAGAACAACAGAACGGGTTGAACCGTTTTGATACGGCAGTATCAAAACGACCTCAAACGTTTCGAAACGATTTTCAAAATTGGATTAAAAAATATGACCGTTGCAAGTTTTATAACTAATTTTCGGAAAATGGTTAAGGTGTATCGAAACGATTTAAGTTGTTTCGATGGCAGATGCAAAATGTTTCGAAATAGGCTCTAAGTGTATTGAAATGATCGGGTCTGTTTCGATACGGTCTCTTAATTACACCCCCAACGACTATTTCTATTTTGGTCTATTTCGAAACAGGTACATGTGTTTCGAAATGGGTAGTTGCATAAGTGCATTTAATGTGGGAAGATTGCATCCCAACATCTATATTTATGATGGCAACAACCCCAACGGCTAGAATTGAATAAGAAGGTATAAAAGGGAGTTCTAAATCCACTAACAACAACTATTGATCCTCAAAGAAACATTCCAACATTAATATCAAGCTCTAGAGCAAAAATTCTCATATCTTTGTAAAACCCTAATTGTGGTTCATTATAATTCCTATCTTTTTGATTCAATTGGGTTGAGTGCTTGTAAATTGGGCAACATTTGTATTGTGAGATACTTTTCTTTTGCCTTAATCTTCTTTGTAACCTTGTGAGAGGGTTTGGTCAATTTTGGGTAGAAAATTGACCACTTGTGTAAAGGTTTCCTCCTAAGCCTAGAAAAGGGGAAGATTAACTAGTGGAGTTGTTGGAAAATCCTTAGTGAGAGCTAAGGTAGTGGATGTAGAGTTCAATTGGAACTTAAACCACTATAAGTGTCTTGTCTTGAAATTTTTGTTTTACCACTTCACCACCAAACTTTTTAAAAATCCAATTCACACTCCTCTTGGCTTAAATCGATTCAACGATCCACTCAACAATTGGTATTAGAGCCTACCTCTTTTAAAGGATTAACAACCACAAGAGGAGTTCCTAGGAGAGTGTGATCAAGTCAAAAGTCAAGCCATGACAACTACCTCAACCTCCAACCTTTACGAGTCACAATCCACCACTAAATCACCTTTCTTCAATGGGGACAACTACCCATATTGGAAGAATAGGATGCGTCTCTTCATCAAGTCCACCGGTTATATGGTTTGGGATGTAGTGGAAGAAGGACCTTACATTATGGTAAAAAGAAACGATAAAGGAAGACTTGTTCTAAAGATGAAGTCGGAGATGACCGAGGAAGATAGACAAAGGATGCAAGTCAACGATAAAGCTTTACACATTATATTTTGTGCACTTGGTCCGGACATCTACTCGAAGGTTTCATCTATCAAGAGTGCAAAAGAAGTGTGGGACACTTTGGAGATAACTTATGAAGGTACTAGCAATGTGAAGGAGACAAAGATTGGGTTGTTTAATTTGAGCTATGAAAATTTCAAGATGGACCCCGATGAGAACGTCTCAAAGATGTTTGATCGGTTTTCGATCATCATCAAAGGTCTTAAAGGATTCGTTGAAGTGATTCTTAAAGATAAACTAGTAAGGAAGCTTTTATATTCTCTCCCGGAGTCTTGGGATGGCAAAAGAACGACCATCATTGAAGCTAAGAATTTGAAGACATTAAAGCTTGATGAGCTCGTTGGTTCTCTTCTTACACATGAGATCATGAAACAAGGAAGAGAAGAAGAAAATAATATAGAAGAATAGAGAAGCATGAGGTGGAAAAGAAGAAGAAGCTAGGAGTTGTTCTCAAAGCCTCTCTACAAGATGAGAGCTCTTCTAGTGAGGAGGAATACTTTGAAAATTTGGCTATGATAGCCAAACGGTTCTCACGGTTTATGAAGTCCAATCGAGGGAAGAAGTTTCAAAGAAATACGGACTTCAAGAACAAAAACAAAGAAGAAGAAAGGGATCCGATCATTTTCTTTGAGTGCAAGAAGTCGGATCACATACGTTCTGATTGCCCTCAACTCAAGAAGAAGGGCTTTAAGAAGAAGAAGCTCAAAGCCAAGCTTGCTACTTGGAGTGATGAGGAGTTATCTGAGGATAAGGAACATGAAGTGGCCAACCTTTGCCTCATGGCTCTTGAAGAGGATTCGATGGTAACCTCTAACTCATCTTGCTTTGATTTTACATTTGATGAATTGCATGATGCATATGATAAGTTACAAGAGGTATATGATGAGTTAGTAGAGAGATATTAGGAGTCCATTTTTGAAAATTAAAAAGGTCATTTCGGATTTAAAAGCTCAAAACGATTTACTCTCTAAAGCTAACTCGGATTTTGAGAAAAAGGTTTTAAGCTTACAAGATGATTTAAAATTCTTTGAACAAGAAAATATTGATTTAAATAACCTTCTTTCTCATTGTAATGATGAACACCAAAAGTTGGTGAATGAGCTAAACGAGCTCAAAAATTCTTTCAAAAATGTTGGTTCTTCAAGGGTTGAAAAAGGTGAATCTTCAAAAACCAACTTTGTAAAAAGAAAGAATTTTAACTACAAACAAAGTGGCTCATATAGAGATAATAGAACTAAAAAATTAAAAGTGTATGGGTTCCTATAAAACTTGTAAAATCTAACAATATTATTGCCATGTCACCTTGGATTCCTAAGGGAACCAAGCTTTTGGGAGCTAACACTCATGGAACCAAAATGATTTGGGTACCAAAAATCAAAGTTTAACTATTTGTTTGTAGAGGGAATATTGCTACAAGGCTAAAGCACAAAGTCAAAATTCGCGGTACCTTGATAGTGGATGCTCGAGGCACATGACCAGAGACGAGTCGATTCATAGAATTAAAGCCAAAAGGTGGAGGAGTAGTAACTTTTGGTGACAACTCCAAAGTCCACATTGAAGGTATTGGCTCTATAGGTAATCACTCTTCTATACTTATTGAAAATGTTTTGTATGTCAATGGTCTAAAACATAACTTGTTGAGCATAAGTCAACTTTGTGATAAAGGGTTTAATGTCATGTTTGATGTAAACGTGTGTAGAATTGTTGACATTAAATCTAACAAAACAATGCTCATTGGTCATCGCATAGGCAATATATATATGGTGCATCTAAATGACATTCATACATCGCATGCATGCTTAGTTGCACAAAATGAAAATGATGTATGGTTATGGCATAGGAAACTAGGACATGCTAGCATTAGTGTTTTGGAAAAATTAGTTTCCCTTACTCTAGTTAGAGGCCTACATAAGCTCAAGTTCTCATTAGATAAAGTTTGTGATGCATGTGCTAAAGGTAAACATCATAGAGCCTCTTTTAAGTCCATTAATGATGTTTCTACAAGTATGTGTTTGCAATTGATCCATATGGATCTCTTTGGGCCAATTAGGACTACTATCTTGGGTGGAAAATCATATGCATTTATGCTTGTTGATGATTACTCTTGATATACTTGGGGTTCTCTTTTTAAGCACTAAAGACGAGACTTTAGAAAACTTCATCAAATTTTCAAAAATAACCCAAAATGATCTTGAACTTAAAATTTCACATATTAAAAGTGATCATGGAACCGAATTTCAAAATATGGGTTTTGACGTCTTTTGTAATGAAAATGGGATTAGCCATAATTTTTCGGCTCCTCGAACTCCTCAACAAAACGGGGTAGTTGAGAGGAAAAACCAAACTTTAGAAGAAATAGCTAGGACTATGCTTTGTGAAAACAATTTACCTAAGTATTTTTAGGCGGAAGCCACTAACACCGCTTGCTACATTTTAAACCGTGTAATGATTAGGCCTATTTTAAAGAAAACACCTTATGAGATTTTAAAATCTAAAAAGCCCAACATTAGCTATTTTCATCCTTTTGGTTGCAAGTGTTTTGTTTTAAACAATGGTAAAGATAATTTAGGTAAATTTGATGCAAAGAGTGATGAAGCTATTTTTCTAGGTTATTCTTTAAACTCTAAAGCCTATCGTGTGTTTAACAAAAGAATTTTAGTTGTGAGGAATCTATTCATGTGGTTTTCGATGATAACCTCCTTCCGAGGAAGGATTCTTGTGATGATGATGATGTAGGGATCATTGAAGCCAATGATGGTGGAGAATCATCAAAGGTGAATGAGATTCAAACCAAAGAGGAAGAAGCACAAGAACGGCCTCTAGAAGCATTGCAAGACATGTCTCTTGAGGAAAAAAAGTGAGCTACCTGTTGAGTGTGTAAAAGTTCTATAATTAACCCCCTATTTAACCCATATTTATGCTGCATTCAAGCATAATTCATTGCATTTAGGTTAGATTTCATTTATACATCACAAATATATTAAATGGCACAGTTTCTACTAAAATTGGTTGCTTTTGCAGGTAGCTGTTGTAGAAGATGGAGGGCAGTGAAGAAGCAGAGCTGGAACTGGATGTGAAGACGATGAGAACGATGCTGCCATGGATGCTGCCGTGGTAGCCAAGGACGACAGCAATGGTGAAGAGAAGAAGCAAAGTGGGCCTCGACAGAAAGAGAAAATCAAGCCGGTCTATCGTGGAGCACCCTTATATTTTTCCAAGCCCTAGATCAGAATGAAGGCCAAGCCCAAAGTTCAAGGAAGAAACTCCAAGCAAGAAGGGAGGGCGAATTAAAGATATATGCTCTGAAGATTTAGTCTTTAATAGAGTTGTACTTTAGTTTAAACATGTATTCTTGCCATATTAGAAAACTTGAACCCAAGGCCTATATAAAGGCATGTAATTCGACCTAGGGAAGGATATCTTACTCTCTAGCCTTCTTCCCAAAACCCTAGCTGTTTTCCCTTTCTCATCATGTTCTAAACTTCCCCTAGGGCTACGGGTTGATTAGTAAAGTAGTTGCAAGGATTGCATTTGTTTTAGGAATTTTTCTGTTCAATAAAATAGATTTCAAGTTTGCTTATTCTGGTTTTCAATATCTTGCAAGAGTATCGGGAGAGCATTGTGAGATTATCTATTTACTTAATATTGGGAGAGTTAAGTATACGAAAGGAATAAGTATGGGTTCTCCAGTTTATGGTTGAACTATCTCGGACCTAGGGATAGGACGAGGTTAAGTGGCTAAGGAAGAATTTAACAACATCGGTGATCATCCTCCGATTTACGCCGGGAGGTATCATCAAAGACGTGTTCATCGACAGACTTGGACCTAGGGATAGGCCAAGGCACAGCAGGGATTCTTGTCAAGCTTGAAGTACAGAGTTGTGTGATCGCTGCCGCGACTAACAACAGACCGCTGCCGCGATAGGTGCTACGCGACAGGTGCAACGACAGAACAGAGATTCCTAGACTTTGCAACACCTACACTACTGAGCAATTCAATACCGGCCCATTCTCTCTATCTTGATTTCACTACTTTTTTATTTAAGTATTCTTTACTATCTCGTGACAACATTTAAACTATTTTTTTCCCTCTCGTGTAGTAATTCCATGTGAAGCTATTAGCCCAGTCCCTGTGGAGACGATATCCGATACTTACGTATCACTTTACTACTTGCGTCGTGTACACTTGCACTACATTGCGATAGACACTTTTACACGCAACAAGTTTTTGGCGTCGTTGCCGGGGACTGGCAACATATCTTTACCCTATCTTTTACTGCACTTCTTTTATTTTTCTGTTTTTACTTGGATTGTTCAACTTGTACCTTTCACAAGGTCTTTTGTTTACGGATGCGCAGATCTCAACGAGGAAAAGAACCTGAGCACCAGTTAGATCCTGAAATCGAACGAACATGCAATCTCAGGAAAAGAGTCTGCCTCCTCGTAGAAAGAAACGAATACTTGGAGGAACAATTAGAAGCAATGGTGAACGAAAGGTACGGAGAAAGAATGAACAACCAAAGGAATCCCCGGGATAATGAAAATCCTGCCGGAGATGGAAGGAACGGTCCACCTACCGATCCTCCTGTCGCTGCCGCACACCGATCATGCCGAGACTACATGCTCAATGATCATGTGGAACTAGAAACAACCCTGTCAGACGTAGAAGTTGACAACTTTGAGCTGAAACATGTTATGTTCAGCATGATTAACAACGCTGGCCAATTTAGTGGTGCTGCTACAGAGGATGCTAGGGAGCATCTGAAAACGTTCCAGGAAATCTGTGGTTCGTTTAGACTACCAGGAGTTAATCCGGAGATACTGAGGCTTCAGTTATTTCCTCATTCATTGAGGGACAGTGCGAAAACTTGGTGGAATAAACTAACGCCGGGTTCAATACGAACTTGGGCAGATTTAACTCGTGAATTTTTGTCTCATTTTAATTCTTCACATTTATTTGAGCGATTACGTAATGAAATTGCTACTTTTCAACAGGAAGATGACGAGCCAATGCACGAGGCCTGGGACAGATTTACCACTATTCTGAGAAACTGTCCTATGCATGGATTCCCCATTTGGAACCAGGTAACTAAATTTTATAATGCTGCCGACTTATAGACCCGTATGAGAATTGATTCAGCAGCGAATGGATTGCTGTTGGACAAAGATCCAGAAGACGCAATGGCGGTATTGAAGAATCTGGCGAAGAACGAGGAACAGTTTCCTACAGCAAGAAGAGGGGGTAAAAGAGTACTAGCTGTGAAAGATTATGAGGCCGGCAGTTCTCTAAAAACATAGGTGGCATATCTCACTAAGGCAATGAAAAAGCTCTTGAAAGAAGATTCACAACCTGCCTACTATGCTGAAGAGGTATGCGAAACTTGTGATGGGAATCACAGTTTGGAAGATTGTCCGATACAGTTAGAGGAAGGGATGTATGTTGGAAACTACAATAAACAGAACTACAATTCCAACAACTACATTCCCAACTGGAGAAAGGATCCCAAGTTCTCTTGGAGCAACCCTAATAATGCCATGAATCCTCAAGCACAGAACACACAGAATCAGGGGGGACCTAGATTATTGACTCGGCAGCAACCGCAACAGCAGCAACAACAACCACCAACTGCCACGCCTAGTATACTGGAGCAGACCTTGGCTACGTTTATGTCTCAAACATGAACCTACATTGAGAACATGAATCCCTTTGTCAAGAAAACTGAGTCATTCATGGATAAAACAAAGATGCGGATGACCAATCATGAAGCTACTCTGAAATCACTGGAGACACAGATGGGTCAGGTTTCTCAGCATATTAAACCGAGGTAGAATGGAGGATTTCCTAGCGATACTGAAAAAGCTAGACAACCCACACATGAGCAGTGTAAAGCCATCACTACTAGGAGTGGGAAGAAATTACCAGGACCAGAGAAGGAAGCTGAACCAGTTAAGGAACCAGCCTTGGAGTCAACTACCGAGAACGCTGCCCCGGCAGACGACAAACAGCTTGTTGTCGATGAGCCTGTCACGATAGCAGAAGGGACAGAGGAGAAAGATGAAGAACTTAAGCCTCCTCAAATCTGAATGCAGTGGGAAGGACGTATTGCTTATTACCGTCCTCCACCTCATTTTCCTTAGCGGTTACAGAAATTGAAACAGGAATCCCAGCTTAAGAAGATCTATGATATTTTTAAGCAGGTTCATATCAATATTCCGCTGTTAGATGCTATAAAGGAGATGTCTGGTTATGCCAAATTTCTCAAGGATGCCATGTCGAAGAAATCCAGACTTGGGGAATTTGAAACGGTCAAAATGACAGAGGGATGCATGAGTATTCTACACAAGCATCCACCCTAGAAGAAGAAGGATCATGGGAGCTTCATCATACCGTGTATAATCGGAGATAAATTTGTGGGTAAGGCACTTTGTGATCTTAGTGCTAGTATAAATTTAATGCCCAAATCTGTTTTTCAGAAATTAGGTATTGGAAAAGCTCGGCTCACAACAGTAGTACTGCAGCTGGCAGACCGCTCTTACGTTCATCCAGAAGGAAAAATTGAAGATATTCTGGTAAGAGTGGATAAATTTATTTTTCCTGCTGACTTTCTTGTTTTAGATTGTGAAGCAGATGAAAATGCACCAATCATCCTGGGGCGACCCTTCTTAGCCACAGGAAGATCACTGATTGATGTGGAAAAAGGAGAACTCACTATGAGAGTGAACGATCAAGAGATCAAGCTGAATGTTCTCCAGGCAATAAAATATGCTAATGCAGAAGAAGAATGCAAGGCTATCACTGAAGTTACCCTTGACCAACCCTGCATCAGGTCGGGCTGCCACGACATAAAAATTGGCCACTGCCTCAGCAGCCATTTAGAAGACTGTCACGACAGCAACGACGACAGCAGCTCCTCAGAATATGATACATCTGATACTGAAGATCAAGAGAAGGTAAATTGGATAGGCAATCGTCCAGGTAAGTTATTCGAGCCCTTAAACTATACCTCGGATGAACATATAGTCCAAAAGCCATCAACTATAGAGCCACCTGTTCTAGATCTTAAGCCCCTGCCAGGGCAGCTAAAATACATTTTCCTTGGTTTAAATGATACGTTGCCCGTAATCATCTCTTCCAAGTTGATGCAGGAACAAGAACAACAGTTGATAGGGATGCTGCAACAGCACAAAAAGGCTATTGGATGGACGATAGCTGATATCCAAGGCATCAGTCTGGCACTATGCATGCATAAAATCCTCTTAAAGGATGATCATAAGCCAGCCATTGATGCACAGAGACGTCTAAACGATGTTATGCGAGAGGTGGTGCGTAAGGAGATCATAAAATGGCTAGATGCTGGAATAATCTATGCCATCTCGGATAGCAAGTGGGTGAGCCCGGTGCAGTGCGTTCCCAAGAAAGGAGGAATAACCGTGGTAACCAACAAAGAAAACGAGTTAACCCCAACCAGGACTGTGACCGGTTGGAGGGTTTGTATGGACTACCGGAAGCTTAACAAAGCTACCCGGAAGGACCACTTTCCCCTACCCTTTATTGATCAAATGCTTGATAGATTAACGGGAAAGTCTTACTATTGTTTACTTGATGGATACTCAGGTTATAATCAAATAGCCATCGCACCGGAAGATCAAGAGAAGACGACGTTCACATGCCCATACAGTACTTATGCTTTTCGGAGGATGCCATTTGGACTTTGTAATGCACCAGCAACCTTTCAAAGGTGTATGATGACAATATTCTCCGATATGGTGGAGGATTTCTTGGAGATATTCATGGATGATTTTTCTGTCTTTGGAGACAATTTTGAAAGCTGCCTAGGCAACCTATAGAAAGTGCTCGAAAGATGTGAGAAAGCAAACTTGGTATTGAACTGGGAGAAATGTCACTTCATGGTGGATGAAGGGATAGTCCTAGGCCATAAAATAAGCTGTCGCGGCATAGAAGTCGACAGAGCTAAGATCGAAGTAATTGAAAAGCTGCCGCCACCCACCACAGTCAAGGGAATCAGGAGTTTCTTAGGGCATGCTGGTTTTTATCGGAGGTTTATTGCGAACTTTTCAAAGATCACCAAACCCTTATACCATCTTCTGGAGCAGAACCGTCCCTTCGACTTCAACGCTGAATGTACTGAGGCATTCAAGGTTCTGAAAGAAAAGCTGGTAACAGCCCCAATAGTACAGCCACCATATTGGAAACTACCATTTGAGATTATGTGTGATGCTAGTGACTATGATGTCGGGGCAGCACTTGGGCAGAGGAAAGACAAGCTCTTTCATGTCATATACTATGCCAGCAAAACACTGAATGACGCCCAAGTAAATTACACCACAACAGAGAAGGAACTGTTAGTTGTGGTGTTCTCTATTGATAAGTTATGTTCATATATACTTGGAACGAAGGTCATTGTTCACACAGACCACTCTGCATTGAAGTATCTGTTCACCAAAAAGGATGCAAAGCCTAGACTGATACGTTGGATTCTGCTACTGCAAGAGTTCGACCTTGAGATCAAGGATAAAAAGGGGACAGAAAACCAAGTTGCAGATCACTTGTCAAGACTAGAGAAGGGAAAGAGTCTCCCCACAGACGAGACACAAATACTGGAGACCTTCCCTGATGAGCAGCTGTTCGCTGCCACAAGCACTGCCGCGACAGCCATGGCGGCAGGTAAGTTTTCTGAACTCCCCTGGTATGCTGATTTCGTTAATTATTTAGTTAGCGGAATAACGCCTTCTGACCTTAATTATCAAGCTAGGAAGAGGTTCCAAAATGATGTTAAGCATTATTATTGGGATGAACCTCTTCTTTTCAAATATTGTGCAGATCAGGTTATCAGGAGATGTGTACCACATGATGAACAAGAAGCTATACTACATCACTGTCATGCTTCACAGTATGGAGGACATTTAGGTGGTAACAAAACTACTGCCAAGGTTTTGCAGTCAAGATTTTATTGGCCGTCGATGTTCAAGGATGCCCAGACATTCTACAAAAACTGTGACAAGTGTCAACGGACTGGAAACATCTCAATGAGACATGAGATTCCACTGCAAAACATTCTTGAAGTCGAGATCTTCGACGTTTGGGGGATTGATTTTATGGGACCATTCCCAACTTCGTGTGGGAACTTATATACCCTCCTGGCAGTGGACTATGTGTCCAAATGGGTTGAAGCGATCGCTACTCAGAAAAACGATGCCAAGACGGTTTAGAGGTTTATACATAAAAACATATTTTCCAGATTTGGCATCCCCAAAGCGATCATCAGTGATTGTTGCGTGTAAAAGAGTCTATCGCAATTGTAGTGCAAGTGTACACGACGCAAGTAGTAAAGTGATACGAAGTATCGGATACCGTCTCCACAGGGATTGGGCTAATGACTTCACCTAAATTCACTGCACGAAGTAAAGTAAATATTTAAGAGAATTGTCACGAAAATATCAAAGTAAACGTAAATAAAAAGAGTAGGAATATCAAGGTAGAGAGAATGGGCTGGTATTGAATTGCTCAGTAGTGCAGGTATTGAATTGCTTAAGAACTCCTGTTCTGTCGTCGCGCCCGTCGCCGACAGCACCTGTCGCGGCGGCTGTCCGTTGGCTGTCGCGGCAGCGAACACACCAACTCCGTACTTCAAGTTTGGCAAGAATCCCAGATCTGCCTTGGCCTATCCCTAGGTCCAAGTCTGTCGATGACCACGTCTTGATGATACCTCCCGGCGTGAATCGAAGGATGAACACCGATGTGTATGAATTCATCCTTAGCCACTTAACCTTGCCCTATCCCTAGGCACAAGATAGTTCAACTATAAACTAGAGAACTTGCTCTTATTTCTTTCGTATACTTAACTCTCCCGATGCTAAGTAAATGGATAACCTCACAATGCTCTCCCGATGCTCTTGCAAGATATTAAAACCAAAATAAGAGAACTCGAAGTTTATTTTATTGAACTTGGAAAATCCTAAAACAAAACAACCCTTGCAACTACTTTACAAAACAACCCGTGGCCCTGGGGGGTTTTTAGAACATGTCGACGACGGGTAAACGACAGAGGGGTTTAGGTTGTCGGTTATGGGGTATTGGATGCCTCCTAGGTTAAATCTATGCCCTTATATAAGCTTTGGGCTCAAGTATTCTAAGTTAACAAGGATTACAACTTTAATGAAAAGTAAGATTCTAATAAATGCTTAATCTCTAAGGATTCCTACTTTTCAGCCGCCTCATTGTTTCATGGGAATTCCTCTCCTTGAGCTTTGGCTTGACATATCTTTTGATCTGGGGCTTGGAAAAATATTTGGCTTTCACACGACAGACGAGCAGATTTTTCTCTATCTATCGAGGTCCACTTTACTTTTCCTCTTCATAAGTCTGCTGTCACCTTGCTGTCACGACAGGTCCATGACAGCTTTGTCCTTGTTGTCTGCTTGTCCAGTTCAGCTCTTCTGCTTCTCTGCCCTGCGCCTGCCTTCTTCGTCAACTATGGCAGCTACCTGCAAAATCAGCCATCTTTTAGTAGAATCCGTGCCTTTAGTGTATTTGTGATGTTTTACTGTAAACTGACCTAAATGCAATGCAATAATGCTTGAATGCAGCAGAAATATGGGTTAAAAAGGGTGTAAATAATAGAACTTTTACACACTCAACACACCCCCAAACTCAAGTTTTTGCTTGCCCTCAAGCAATTAAGACTAAAAGAAAAATGAATATTTTTGTGTTGGCCTTCAAACAGTGAACTGTCCCTTACCAGTCGCTCATTCTCAGTGGCGGCAGCAACCTGTCGGAAAGGTTAGGATCTGTCCGGAATCTCCCTATAGCTCTCGTGCAGTGTGTGCATGCTTGTGAACAGTTATATGCTAAGACTCTCTTAGTTTCACTAGAATATTCAACTTCTTAACTCGAATTTTTATGCCAAAGTTTATTTTTGAAGACACATTTTCATGCTTCTTTTTCTTCTATTTTCAAGCTAAATTTTTACTAGAGCCAGTTTCGGGCACCTCTAGTTAGCTTCCTAGAGCCGGTTTCGGGCACCTCTAGGTTTTTGAATTTCTTTTGCTAAACTTCTTTCCTAGAGCCAGTGTTGGGCACCTCTAGGGGCTATTCAAGTTCTAAGCATCCTATTCTAGTTTGGCTAAGAGAAATCTAAGCAATATAACAGTCACAAAGGTGTTTAAGTTTTTCAAAACTATAGAAAGGCTCTAAACTTCTCCTTAAACTGTCCTAAGGATGCTGCCACTACAGAGCTGTCATGACAGGTAAGTTAAATTCACAGTTTTAAGCCAACAGTTTTATATATATATTTTTTAAGAGAACTTAATTAAAAAGAAGACACAACAATTAATAAAAAGATGTACTTAAGACTCCATTAATGATGGAGGGTTGCCACCCCCAAACTCGAGGGTTGCATTGCCCTCAATGCAAAATGACAGGTACATCACAAAATAAATATAAGCAGGCAGCAGGATAATAAAAAAAGACTTAAATTTAATCGTTGTCCTCGCTGCTGCTGCTGACACGGATCTGACGGCGGCGTCTGGGCTGTGGAGGAGGCTGGGCAGGTTCAGGGGTAGGTTCAGGGGCAGGCTGCTCCACGAGCTGGATGTCGGAACTGCTGCCATTGTCCCAAGTGCTGCTGGTGGTGGTGCTAGCCTTGGGCATTAATTTCCTGTCTGCCACGTGTTTTATCCTCTTGACCGGCGTAAATTCCCTCTCCAAATTCCTCCTGATCAGAGGGCTGTCATCGGAAGCAGGTCTCTTCGTTCCTCTGGCAGGGGTGTCGGCCGGTGGACTGTCTGCTGCCGTCGGGGCATGTGATGGGGTGGAAGCGGTAGAGTGGGAATGTGGGGAGGCAGGTGGTGTGGGGACAGGGGAAGGGATATGGAAATAATGGGTAGGAAAAGTAGGGAACTGAATATCAGGAAAATTTAAAGTGTGGGTAATGAAGTTTACCGTCGAATTTGTGAAATCCCGAATGAAGGTCATCAATCCCATTTGTCTCTCCTCTACCCGTTGTAGTGCAGCAAGGATGTGGCCAGACTGGTTTGTCGGAGCGGTGGCGGCAGCAGGTTCGGTGGCAGGTTCGGTGGCAGGTTCCTCGTCTGAGTCTGCTGAGCCTGCTGCAGGGTTGCAAAAGTTGATAGGTGTAGCGGCTATCAGCTCCATGAGGCTATTGATGTTATTTTCTGTCCAGCCTCTTCCTTGGATTAGTTTGTCGGAGGATTCTTCGGGGACAGCAGCGCAACGACATAAAGAGGTTATTGTGAACGGCAGGCAGAGGCGGGAGTCGGAGCGGAAGGTGCAGTCCAGGATGCTGTCCCTCATATAGCGGCCCACATTGATAGGCCTATCGTGCATGATGGAATGAATTAGGGCGAGCCGCTGCCGGTTAACCGTCGTGTGGTGGGAAGAGGGCATGATACGCTTTTTGATGAAAGCGTTCCAAAGTTTGACTTCCGGGAGGAGCTGCCCCCTGTTGACAGAGTGGGGGTTCTTTTTGCTGGTTGTCCATGATGTTCCATCCTCTGTCACCTCTGTCATGACAGCATCATAAGCGGCAGCATCGAGGGTGTCAAGAAATTTCTGGTGGGCATCATCATCGGGGCCAAAGTAGAGGCCAAACATGTGGTTGATGCTGTCAGCTGTGAAGGGCACCTTCACTCCTCGAACAGTGACAGATGTTGCCGTTATGCTGTCAATAGCAGCATAGAACTCCCGGACTAGTGTATCGTTCAGCTCTGCAGGTTGTTCGGCAAATTGCTCCCATAGTTGAGCCGTGATTGCCCTTGTGATGAACGGTCGGAGTCCCATGTTGGGTGCTTGACGGATGTAAATGAAACCTCGTTCCTCCCATAACTCCTTTGTGGCGAAAGGCGTTGCGGCTGCTGAAGAAGAGGCGGAGGCAGCGCTACGGCGGGTCTGTCTAGACGACAAGTTAGTTGCAAGCGTTGTGAAATAGAGAAAGCAAATAAAAACTAGAGGAGAAAGCAAGAGAGAATAAGCAGAAGTGATGAAAAATGAAAGTGCAAATGGGGTTTTATAGCGGTCGAGGAGCTGCCCATTTAATGCCGTAACGGCAGGCGTGAATAACGGGGCGACGGATGAGATTTAGCGTGTCTGACGCGTCTGACACGTAATTATGCGTCTGTCGCACGCTTCTGCGTCTGCCGTGTCAGTCTGTTGACAGCCTGTCTTATCCGTCTGCGGCGGCAGCCGAAACGACAAGTTTCAATAAATGGGCTTTCTTGGGCTGATGGATGGGTGGTGGGCTTGGGTCACTTCTCCTTTTCTTCTTGACTCCTTTATTTCCTAAAGACAGAGAATAAAACAAACATTATTCGAATAAAATAAACCTAATTTCCTAATAAATAATAAATAATAAAAATAAAGTAAAAATAAAATTTAGGTTAAATTAGGGATGCCTTGTGGGGCATCACCTAAAGTAACCACTTCCTGTATTCCTTGGGCTTCAGTCCCCTGATAATGCTTGAGGCGCTGTCCGTTGACTTTGAATTGGTGCCCGTCTTTTAATGATTGAATTGTTATGGCACCATGGAGAAAAACTTGAACCACTTGGAACGGGCCGGACCATCGAGATTTTAGCTTCCTTGGGAAGAGCTTTAACCTCGAATTGAACAACAATACAAGCTGCCCTGGGCAAAACTGTCGTGGCAGCAACTTCCTATCATGCCACTTCTTAGTCTTTTCCTTGTAAATTCTCGCATTGTCGTAGGCCATTGTCCGTAATTCTTCAATCTCGTTCAGATCTAATAGCCTTTTCTGGCCTGCCTTTTCCAAGTCCATGTTCACTACCTTGATTGCCCAATATGCCTTGTGCTCTATCTCGACAGGCAAGTGACAGGTTTTCCCGTAAATCAGTCGGTATGGAGACATTCCCAACGGAGTCTTAAAAGCTTTTCTATATGCCCATAGTGCATCATTAAGGAGTAAAGACCAGTCTTTCCTAGTTGGTTTGACCATCTTCTCAAGAATGTTCTTCACTTCCCGGTTGGATATCTCAGCCTGTCCATTGGTCTGTGGGTGGTATGCTGTCGCGATCCTGTGCTTGACACCATATTTCCTCAAGGCGGCAGCAATTACCCTATTATCAAAATGTCTCCCTTCATCACTGATAATCGCCTTAGGGATGCCAAATCTAGAAAAAATGTTTTTGTGCAAAAACTTTTGGACCGTCTTGGCATCATTCTTTTGAGTGGCGATAGCTTCAACCCACTTAGAAACATAGTCCACTGCTAGGAGGATGTACAGATTTCCACATGAAGATGGTAAAGGTCCCATAAAATCAATCCCCCAAACGTCGAAGATCTCGACTTCTAGAATGTTTTGCAGTGGCATCTCGTTTCTCCTCGAGATGTTACCTGTCCGCTGGCACCTGTCACAGTTCTTGTAGAAGTCCTGTGCATCTTTGTATAGTGTCGGCCAGTAGAACCCTGACTGCAGCACCTTAGCAGCAGTTTTATTGCCTCCTAAGTGACCTCCATATTGTGAAGCATGACAGTGATGGAGAATGTCTTCTTGCTCTTCTTGTGGTACACACCTCCTAATAACCTGATCTGCGCACATTTTGAAAAGAAGAGGTTCGTCCCAATAATAATGTTTAACATCATTTTGAAACCTCTTCCTGGCTTGATAGTTAAGGTCAGAAGGAAGTATTCCGCTAACTATAAAATTAACGAAATCAGCATACCAGGGAAGTTCAGAAGACTTACCTGCCGCCATGGCTGTCGCGACAGCGATTGCGGCAGCAAAGAGCTGCTCATCTGGGAAGGTCTCCAGTATGTTTGTCTCGTCGATTGGTAGACTCTGTCCCTTCTCCAACCTTGACAAGTGGTCTGCCACCTGATTTTCTGTCCCCTTTTTGTCCTTGATCTCAAGGTCGAATTCTTGTAATAGCAAGATCCACCGTATCAATCTAGGCTTTGCATCCTTCTTTGCGAACAAATATTTTAGGGCAGAATGGTCGGTGTGTATTATTACTTTCGTTCCAAGTATGTAAGAGCGAAACTTGTCAATGGAGAACACCACAGCTAACAGCTCCTTTTCTGTGGTGGTATAATTCACTTGGGCGTCATTCAACGTCTTGCTGGCATAGTACATGACGTGAAACAGCTTATTTCTGCGCTGCCCAAGTGCTGCCCCGACAGCATAGTCACTAGCATCACACATGATCTCAAATGGCTGTGTCCAGTCTGGTGGTTGTACTATGGGGGCTGTCACTAGTTTTTCCTTCAGAACCTTGAATGCTTCAGTACATTCTTCATTAAAGTCAAAGGGTCGGTTCTGCTCTAAGAGATGGCATAGGGGCTTGGTAATTTTTGAGAAATTTGCAATGAATCTCCGATAAAAACCAGCATGCCCTAGAAAACTTCTAATGCCCTTGACTGTGGTTGGCGGCGGCAGCTTCTCTATGACTTCTATTTTAGCCCTGTCGACTTCTATCCCACGGCAACTAATCTTATGGCCTAGGACTATCCCCTCATCCACCATAAAGTGGCATTTTTCCCAATTTAAAACAAGATTAGCTTTTTCACATCTTTCAAGTACCTTTTGAAGATTGCCGAGGCAGCTTTCAAAATCGTCTCCAAAGACGGAAAAATCATCCATGAAAATCTCTAGGAAGTCCTCTACCATATCGGAGAATATAGCCATCATGCACCTTTGGAAGGTGGCAGGTGCATTACAAAGTCCAAACGGCATCCTCCTAAACGCGTATGTTCCGTAGGGGCATGTGAAAGTCGTTTTCTCTTGATCTTCTGGTGCAATAGCAATTTGATTGTAACCTGAGTAACCATCAAGAAAACAATAGTAAGGTTTACCCGCTAATCTATCAAGCATTTGATCAATAAAGGGTAAAGGAAAGTGGTCCTTTCGGGTAGCTTTGTTAAGCTTCTGGTAGTCCATACAAACCCTCCAACCGGTCACAGTCCTGGTTGGGATTAACTCATTGTTCTCGTTGGTCACCACGGTCATTCCTCCTTTCTTTGGAACGCATTGCACCGGGCTTACCCATTTGCTGTCGGAGATGGCGTAAATAATACCAGCATCTAACCACTTAATTATCTCCTTACGCACTACCTCCTTCATCGCATGGTTTAGCCGCCTTTGAGCATCTATAGTCGGCTTATGATCTTCCTCTAGGAGGATTTTGTGCATGCATAACGCCGGACTAATGCCTTGGATATCATCAATCATCCATCCAATCGCCTTCTTGTGCTGCCTTAGCATGTCGATTAGCTGTCGTTCCTGTTCCTGTAGCAGCTTAGAAGAGATGATTACGGGCAACGTGTCATTGGAACCAAGATAAGCATATTTTAACTGCCCTGGCAATGGCTTAAGTTCTAAGACAGTTGGTTCAATAGTAGATGGCTTTTGGATTAAATGGTTATCCGAAGTATAATTTAAAGGTTCGAATAACTTACCTGGACGATTGCCCATCCAGTTTACCTCCTCCTGACCTTCAGTATCAGATGTATCGGATTCAGAGGAGTTGCTGTCGTCGGTGCTGTCATCGTTGCTGTCGTGACAGGCCTGTAGGTGGCTGTCGCGGCAGTGACCAAATTTTATATCACAACAGCCCGACCTGATGCAGGGGTGATCAAGGGTCACCTCAATGATGGCCTTGCATTCCTTGTCCACATCAGCGTGTTTCATCGCTTGGAGAACATTCAACTTGATCTCTTGATCGTTTACTCGCATGGTGAGTTCTCCTTTCTCCACATCAATCAGTGATCTTCCCGTGGCTAAGAAGGGTCACCCAAGGATGACTGGTGCGTTTTCGTCTGCCTCACAATCTAAGATAAGAAAGTCAGCAGGAAAAATAAGCTTATCCACTCTTACCAAAATATCTTCAATTTTTCCCTCGGGATGAACGTAAGAGCGGTCGGCTAGCTGTAGAGTTACTGTCGTGGGCCGCGCCTTCCCAATACCTAATTTCTGAAAAACATATTTGGGCATTAGATTAACACTAGCACCAAGATCACAAAGTGCCTTACCCACAAATTTGTCGCCGATTACACAAGGTATGATGAAGCTCCCCGGATCCTTCTTTTTCTGGGGTGGCTGCCGATGAAGAATACTCATGCAGCCTTCTGTCATCTTTACCGTTTCAAATTCCCCAAGTTTATATTTTTTCGACATAACATCCTTGAGAAATTTAGCATAATCGGGCATCTCCCTAACAGCATCTAACAACGGAATATTAATATGAACCTGTTTAAAAATATCATAAATCTTTTTAAGTTGAGATTCATGCTTAGCTTGTTGTATCCGTTGAGGGAAGGGTGGCGGGGGACGATAATCAGCAATGCGTCCTTCCCACTGCATGCGAATCTGAGGACGGTAATCATCTTTTTTCTCCTCTATCATTTCTGCTGTCGTGACAGGCTCATCGGCAGCAGTCTGTTTATCACCTGTCGGAGCAGCTTCCTCGGCAGGTTTATCTAAGGCTGGATCCTTTTCTGTTTCAGCTTTTTCTGGCCCTGGTAGCTTCTTTCCACTCCTAGTAGTAATTGCCTTACACTGCTCATGTGTGGGTGGTCTAGCATTTTCAGTATTGCTAGGAAATCCTCCATTCTGCCTCGGCTTAATATGTTGCGACACCTGGCCCATTTGTGTCTCCAGAGATTTCAAGGTAGCCTCATGATTTGTCATTCTCATCTCGGTTTTATCCATAAAGGTTTCCGTCTTCTTGACAAACTGATTCATATTCTCCATATACGTACCAGTCTGAGACATAAAGGTGGCCAGAGTCTGCTCCAATATACTACTCGTGGCAGGTGGTGGCTGCTGTTGCTGCTGCGCGGCATGTGCTGCGGCAGTTGCTATCGCGTCAACAATCTAGGACCTCCCTGATTCTGATTATGTGCTTGCGGATTCAGGGCATTGTTAGGATTACTCCAGGAAAATTTGGGACCCTTCCTCCAATTAGGTTTGTAATTGTTGGAATTGTAGTTCGGCTTATAACTTCCAACATATTTTCCTTCTTCTACATTTATTGGGCACTCATCCCGACTATGATTTCCCTCACAGATAGTACAAACTTCCTCGACAGCAAATCCTTGTAATTCATCTTCATTCAATAACCTTTTCATTGCTTTAGTAAGGAAGGCTACCTGTGATTTCATTGTGTTGTCGGCTTCGTAGTCCTTGACAGCAAGTACTCGTTTACCCCCTCTTCTTGCAGTCGGAAACTGCTCCTCATTCTTAGCCAGATTTTTCAGAACTTGCAACGCCTCGTATGGATCTTTATCCAATAATAACCCATTTGCTGCAGAATCAATTCGAATGCGAGTTTGTAGGTTAGCAGCATTATAGAACTTTGTAACCTGATTCCAGACGGGGAATCCATGCATTGGGCAGTTTCGAAGAAGAGTAGTAAATCTGTCCCAGGCCTCGTGCATTGGCTCGTCATCTTCCTGTTGAAAAGTAGCAATTTCGTTACGTAATCGCTCAGATAAATGCGAAGGATTAAAACGAGATAAAAATTCACGAGTTAGATCTGCCCAAGTTACGATTGAACCCGGAGTTAATTTATTCCACCAAGTTTTAGCTCTGTCCCTCAATGAATGAGGAAATAACCGAAGCCTCAGTATCTCTGGACTAACTCCTAGTAGTCTAAACGAACCACAGATCTCCCGGAACGTTTTGAGATGCTCCCTAGCATCTTCTGTCGCAGCACCACTAAACTGCCCGGCGCTGTTGATCATATTAAACATGACAGGCTTATATCAACATCAATATCCGGCAGCGTGGTTTCCAGCTCTACATGATCGTTCAACATGTAGTCTCGACATGACCGTCGTCGATCTGCTGCGGGCGGGTCACCGACAGGCGGCATACCATCACCAGCGGGCGGATTACGGGCCATCTTCTCTAGCTGTTCCTCAAGGTATTCGTTTCTGTCTAAAAGGCGGCGAAGTTGTTTCTTGAGATTGAAGGAACGTTCAACTTCTTGATCTAATGGATACTCAGGATCTTCACCTCTTTTAGATCTGCGCATAAACCAAAAAACCTCGTGAAAAGCAAGAGTTGAAAACACAAAAGAAAAAATAGAAAAAGGAAAAATAAAAACAAAAACAAAAAACGAAAAGTTCAATAAAAGAAAGGTGTAGTTATGTTGCCAATCCCCGACAACGGCGCCAAAAACTTGTTGCGTGTAAAAGAGTCTATCGCAATTGTAGTGCAAGTGTACACGACGCAAGTAGTAAAGTGATACGAAGTATCGGATATCGTCTCCACAGGGATTGGGCTAATGACTTCACCTAAATTCACTGCACGAAGTAAAGTAAATATTTAAGAGAATTGTCACGAAAATATCAAAGTAAACGTAAATAAAAAGAGTAGGAATATCAAGGTAGAGAGAATGGGCTGGTATTGAATTGCTCAGTAGTGCAGGTATTGAATTTCTTAAGAACTCCAGTTCTGTCGTCGCGCCCGTCGCTGATAGCACCTGTCGCGGCGGCTGTCCGTTGGCTGTCGCGGCAGCGAACACACCAACTTCGTACTTCAAGTTTGGCAAGAATCCCAGATCTGCCTTGGCCTATCCCTAGGTCCAAGTCTGTCGATGATCACGTCTTGATGATACCTCCCGGCGTGAATCGAAGGATGAACACCGATGTGTATGAATTCTTCCTTAGCCACTTAACCTTGCCCTATCCCTAGGCACAAGATAGTTCAATTATAAACTAGAGAACTTGCTCTTATTTCTTTCGTATACTTAACTCTCCCGATGCTAAGTAAATGGATAACCTCACAATGCTCTCCCGATGCTCTTGCAAGATATTAAAACCAAAATAAGAGAACTCGAAGTTTATTTTATTGAACTTGGAAAATCCTAAAACAAAACAACCCTTGCAACTACTTTACAAAACAACCCGTGGCCCTGGGGGGTTTTTAGAACATGTCGACGACGGGTAAACGACGGAGGGGTTTAGGTTGTCAGTTATGGGGTATTGGATGCCTCCTAGGTTAAATCTATGCCCTTATATAAGCTTTGGGCTCAAGTATTCTAAGTTAACAAGGATTACAACTTTAATGAAAAGTAAGATTCTAATAAATGCTTAATCTCTAAGGATTCCTACTTTTCAGCCGCCTCCTTGTTTCATGGGAATTCCTCTCCTTGAGCTTTGGCTTGACATATCTTTTGATCTGGGGCTTGGAAAAATATTTTGCTTTCACACGACAGACGAGCAGATTTTTCTCTATCTATCGAGGTCCACTTTACTTTTCCTCTTCATAAGTCTGCTGTCACCTTGCTGTCACGATAGGTCCATGGCAGCTTTGTCCTCGTTGTCTGCTTGTCCAGTTCAGCTCTTCTGCTTCTCTGCCCTGCGCCTGCCTTCTTCGTCAACTATGGCAGCTACCTGCAAAATCAACCATCTTTTAGTAGAATCTGTGCCTTTAGTGTATTTGTGATGTTTTACTGTAAACTGACCTAAATGCAATGCAATAATGCTTGAATGCAGCAGAAATATGGGTTAAAAAGGGTGTAAATAATAGAACTTTTACACACTCAACAGTGATGAAGGGAGGCATTTCGACAATAGGGTTATAGCTGCTGCCTTGAAAAGGTATGGTGTCAGACATCGGATAGCAACAACATACCACCCTCAGACCAATGGACAAGCTGAAATATCCAACAGAGAGGTTAAGAACATTCTTGAAAAGATGGTTAAGCCAACTCGGAAGGACTGGTCTCTACACCTCAATGATGCATTATGGGCCTACAGAACAGCATTCAAAACTCCATTGGGAATGTCACCCTACCGGCTGAATTATGGGAAAACATGCCATCTACCTGTTGAGATTGAGCAAAGAGCATTTGGGCCATCAAGGCAGTGATTATGGACTTGGACAAAGCAGGACAGAAAAGGCTACTTGATCTGAATGAGATTGAAGAAATTCGAGCAATGGCCTATGACAACGCAAGAATCTATAAAGACAAGACAAAGAAGTGGCATGACAAGAAGTTGCTGCCACGACAGTTCTGCCCAGGGCAGCTTGTGTTGTTGTTCAACTCTAGGTTAAAACTCTTCCTAGGGAAGCTGAAATCTAGATGATCTGGCCCATTCCAAGTGGTGCAGGTTTTTCCCCATGGTGCCATCACAATCAGATCTTTAAAAGACGGGCACCAATTCAAAGTCAATGGAAAAAGATTGAAGCATTATCAAGGGACTGAAGCCCCAAGAACGCAGGAAGTGGTTACTTTAGAAGATGCCCCTCCTGGCATCCCTAATTTAACCTAATTTTTATTTTATTATTATTTATTATTTATATATATTAGGTAATTAGAATTATTTTATTTTTAGGAACTAAAGTTTTTATTTTTATTATTTTCAGGAAATAAAGGAGACAAGAAGAAGAGGAGAAGTGAGTTCAGCCCACCATTTTTCCATCAGCCCAAAAAGCCCAACTTTGGAGCCTGCCGTTACAGCTGCCGCGACAGACGCGGAAAATCCAGCCTGTCGACACGCTGTCGCGGCATACACGCAAACGCGTAACAGACGCGCAGCAGACACAAAAACGCGTGATAGACGCGTTAGAAACCGCGTAACAGCTAGCCCCGTTATTCGCGCCTGCCGTTACAGCTCCAACGGGCAGCAAACTCCCTTTCTATATAAACCCCGTTTTACTATTCATTTTTCACTCACTTTTACTCTCTCTACTTGTTTCCTCTAGAATTTTACTTGCTTTCATTTTTTTTCACAGTCCTTGCAACATGAGTACTAGAAATACCCGCCGAAGCTCTGCCTCAGGATCTGCCCCAGCAGCATCCACTCCAAGATCCTTCCAGATTCGTGATATGTGGGAGGAGGGAGGTTTCATTTACACTTCCAAAACGGGGAACCTGGGGCTGCAGCCGTTCATAGCCCGCAAAATCAAAGCCCTGCATTGGCAGATATTCGCTGAGCAGCCAGAGGAAATGAACGTGACTCTCGTTCAGGAATTTTATGCTGCCATCGGCAGCAGAAACGCGACAGCAGTTACAGTCCGAGGGAAAGAGGTACCTTTCGAGCCCAAATACATCAATACACTCTACGGGTTCTATGTGGGAAGAAAAGAAGATGGCCACCAAAGATTTCTCGAGAGTTTAGAGCCTGCCGACTACGATGCTGTGATGGCAGAACTCACAGACGAGGGTACCGAGTGGAATACCGATCCGAAAATCCGAGGACGGTGAAAAGAGTTCAACTAACGCCGGAGGCAAAGCTTTGGAATGCTTTTATCAAAAAGCGGATTATGCCCTCCTCGCACAACACAACAGTCGACCAACCAAGGTTAGCCCTCATCCATTCCATATTAAATGAGAGGCCAATTAACGTTGGCAGATACGTTTGGGAGGGTATACTGGATTGTGCATACCGGCCGTCAGGACCACTCTTCTACCCTTATCTCATCACTGCCCTCTACCGCGGCCACCATGTATCAGAAGCTGCCGAGGACTTAAGAGTTCGAGGAAAAGGCTGGACAGACAGGAACATACTCAGCCTGATGGAACTAAAAGCTGCCACGCCCCTGTCGTCTTTTGACCCTACTGCCATAGCAGCTGAGCCAACATAGCCCACCGACACCGAGCCTGCTGCCACAGAACCCAGGCAGCCTACCGCAGCAGCTCCTCTAGCAGACATCTCCACACAAATACTCGCTGCCATATAGAAAATGGAGGAACGACAGCTCGGCCTCATGAGTTTCATCCGAGACTTCACCACCGCCACGGTACATTTCATCCACACTTCTCTTAATTTTCTCGATGTATTGTTCCCTACTTTCCCCAATCATTACTTTGCTGCCCCCACCCCTGCCCATACCCCTACCCCTGCTGCCACACCAAAAACACCATCTGCCACGTCCACTCCAACCCCTGCCACAACAGCTGTAGGCGGCAGCCGCACAGCCGACACATCTGCCCGGGGAACCAAGAGAAAGGAGCCTGAGTCCGACCTCGATAGGTATATTGCTGGTTTCTCTTCCTCTGAAATCTGGGCGGCATCCGACAACGATCCCTCTATCAAGAGGAACTTGTCAAAGGAGTTCACCCCGGAGAAACGACAGAAAACAGGAGTCGATAAAGAAAAATATGACGGCAGCAGTAGCAGCAGTAGCGAGAGCAGCAGCAGCTCCGAGGTTCAGGTAGTGGAGAAACCACCCAATATCTCCCCTACCCATATTCAACCTCCACGAGAGGCCAAAACCAAGAACACTTCTGCCTCTCCCATTCGTCTGCCAGCACCAGCAAAGAAAGTCACTGCCCGTCGGCATATTCAACTCAGCAGCAGCAGCAGCAGCGGCGACGACAACGCCTGAAATTTTAAGTTTCTTATCTTATATTGTTGTATGCCTTTTTATATTTTGTGATGTTGTTTTTATTTTTATTTTTTCATCCATGTCATTTGCATTGAGGGCAATGCAACCCTCGAGTTTTGGGGTGGCATCCCTCCATTAATGGAGTCTTTTTAAGTTTAAAATCGTGTCTTTTACTTAGTTTATTTTTGCTTAAAAAATGATGAAAATTTGGCTTAAGTCTTTGAACTGAACTTACCTGCCGTGACAGCCTCTGTCGTGGCAATGCCTTTAGGATAGTTTTAGGAGCAGTTTAGAGCCTTACTATAGTTCTAAATCTTAAACACCATTTTTGATTTTTTATATTGTCTAGAACTCTACTAGTAAACTAGAATAGAAAGCTTAACACTTGAGTTGCCCTAGAGGTGCCTAACACTGGCTCTGGGAAAAGAAGTTAAGAAAAATAGACTCAATACACCTAGAGGTGCCTAACACTGACTCTAGGAAAAGAAGTTAAGAAAAATAGACTGAATACACCTAGAGGTGCCTGAAACCGGCTCTAGGAAGTTAGCTAGAGGTGCCCGAAACCGGCTCTAGTCAAACTTAAGCTTGAGAAAATAGAATCGAGTCTGCACAAAAACTAAAGGAGCCTAAGAATTGCCTCCAAAAAAAAGATGAAAATTGGCATAAAAATTCAAGTTAGAAGCTTAACTATTCTAGTAAACTAAGAGAGTCTTGGCATATAATTGTTCACAAGCATGCACACACTACACGAGAATTATAGCAAGGTTCCGGATGAATCTTGAATTGTCCAACAAGGTGTTGCTCACAATAGGGAATGAATGGTAGGTAAGAAAAAGTTCATTATTTTAAGCCAAACAAAAAAATTTATTTCTCTTTTAGGTCTGAATTGCTTGAGGGCAAGCAAAAACTTAAGTTTGAGGGTGTGTTGAGTGTGTAAAAGTTCTATAATTTACCCCCTATTTAACCCATATTTCTACTGCATTCAAGCATAATTCATTGCATTTAGGTTAGATTTCATTTATACATCACAAATATATTAAATGGCACAGTTTCTACTGAAATTGGTTGATTTTGCAGATAGCTACTGTAGCAGATGGAGGGCAGTGAAGAAGCAGAGCTGGAACTGGATGTGCAGACGAGGAGAACGATGCTGCCGTGGCAGCCAAGGACGATAGCAATTGTGAAGAGAAGAAGCAAAATGGGCCTCGACAGAAAGAGAAAATCAAGCCGGTCTGTCGTGGAGCACCTTTATATTTTTCCAAGCCCTAGATCTGAATGAAGGCCAAGCCCAAAGTTCAAGGAATAAACTCCAAGCAAGAAGGAAGGACGAATTAAAGATATATGCTCTGAAGATTTAGTCTTTAATAGAGTTGTACTTTAGTTTAAACTTGTATTCTTTCCATATTAGAAAACTTGAACCCAAGGCCTATATAAAGGCATGTAATTTGACCTATGGAAGGATATCTTACTCTCTAGCCTTCTTCCCAAAACCCTAGCCGTTTTCCCTTTCTCATCATGTTCTAAACTTCCCCTAGGGCTACGGGTTGATTTGTAAAGTAGTTGCAATGATTGCATTTGTTTTAGGAATATTTCTGTTTAATAAAATAGATTTCAAGTTTGCTTATTCTGGTTTTCAACATCTTGCAAGAGTATCGGGAGAGCATTGTGAGATTATCTATTTACTTAATATCGGGAGAGTTAAGTATACGAAAGGAATAAGTACGGGTTCTCCAGTTTATGGTTGAACTATCTCGGACCTAGGGATAGGACAAGGTTAAGTGGCTAAGGAAGAATTCAACAACATCGGTGATCATCCTTCGATTTACACCGGGAGGTATCATCAAAGACGTGTTCATCGAAAGACTTGGACCTAGGGATAGGCCAAGGCACAGCAGGGATTCTTGTCAAGCTTGAAGTACAGAGTTGTGTAATCACTGCCGCAACTAACAACAGACCGCTGCCGCAATAGGTGCTGCCGCTACAGGTGCAACGACAGAACAGAGATTCCTAGACTTTGCAACACCTACACTACTGAGCAATTTAATAGCGGCCCATTCTCTCTATCTTGATTTCATTACTCTTTTATTTAAGTATTCCTTACTATCTCGTGACAACATTTAAACTATTTCTTTTCCCTCTCGTGCAGTAATTCCAGGTGAAGCTATTAGCCCAGTCCATGTGGAGACGATATTCGATACTTACGTATCACTTTACTACTTGCGTCGTGTACACTTGCACTACATTGCGATAGACACTTTTACACGCAACACTACCCAAAGGAGTACAACTATGTCAAAGGTGGTAAGATTTTGGGTGATCCATCCAAGGGGGTAACTACTCGCTCTTCTCTTAAAATGCTTAATCATGTTGCATTTATCTCATGCATTGAGCCTAAAAATGTTAAAGAAGCATTAAAAGATGACTTTTGGATTATGGCCATGCAAGATGAGTTAAATCCATTTGAGAGAAGTAAAGTGTGGAGATTAGTTGATAGACCTAGAAATAAATCTACTATAGGAACTAAATGGGTCTTTAGAAACAAACTAAATGAGAGTGGTAACATAGTGAGGAACAAGGCTAGGCTCATTGCCCAAGGTTACACTCAAGAAGAGGGAATTGATTTTGATGAAACCTATGCACTTGTAGCTAGAATGGAAGCAATTAGGATGCTACTTGCATTTTCATGTTATCATGATTTCAAGATTTTTCAAATGGATGTCAAAAGTGCGTTTTTAAATGGTTTTATAAACGATGAAGTGTATGGGGAACAACCACCGGGTTTTG
The DNA here is from genome assembly GCA_958450335.1 of Hibiscus tridactylites. Classification (NCBI taxonomy): domain Eukaryota; kingdom Viridiplantae; phylum Streptophyta; class Magnoliopsida; order Malvales; family Malvaceae; genus Hibiscus; species Hibiscus tridactylites. Next base: position 65,671,179 of record OY288281.1, on the reverse strand, counting down.
AAGATCCTATTTTTCTAAACCATGTTTTCAAATTGTCAAAAGCTTTATATGGTTTAAAACAAGCTCCTAGAGCTTGGTATGAAAGATTATCAAGTTTCCTACTTGGAAAAGGTTTTGAAAAGAGAAAGGTGGACACAACACTTTTTATTAAAAACAATGGCAACAATATCTTAGTAGTTCAAATTTATGTTGATGATATCATTTTTGGTTCTACTAATGAATTGCTTTGTCAAGATTTTTCTAAGTTGATGCAAGGTGAATTTGAAAGAAAAGAGTAAGCGTGCCTCGTTAAAAACCTCCTCTAAATCCTAAGGAGGAAAAGAGTACCTACCACCCTGTTATCCATTAATAGCATCAATAATTACAATGTTTTCAATACAAGATGGACATTCGTCATAAAAATAAATACATCGATGTTCACTAAATGCCCACTGAGCTAAGGTGTGCGCTGCTTCATTTACCGATCGGGGAATGAACACGACCCTAAGCTGGGGATTGGCCCACAATGTCTCTCTAGCCTCGACCAAGCTCTGTGCAAGCAGTGATCTACCATCATCTCGGCTCACCAGCTGATTCACCACGTTTGATGCATCTCCCTCTATTCGCACATTCGTCTATCCTTGGTCTAAAGCAAACAGTATGGTCGCATAAAAGGCATGGCTCTCCACCATCTCAGCTGAATTTGCTCTTGGTAACATACGTGCACATCCAGCAAGAGCTAGTCCATGATGATCACGAGCAAGGAATCCAAAAGCGCCCGACTTTGAATGCACCTGGAACATACCATCAACAATGAGTGAAATGAGCATGGTAGGGGGAGCTCTCATTTTTCTTAGGACTCCAAATCAAACAAATGAAGGATGGCATCTTCATCAATCAAGCTAAGTACATCAAAGATATGCTCAAGAAGTTTAACTTTGAGCAAGCAAAGCCTCAAGCTACACCAATGATATCATCTACAAAGCTTGACAAAGATGAAGGAAGTAAATGTTGACTTTAAGCTTTATCGCTCTATGATTGGATCTTTGCTTTACCTTACCGCAAGTAGACCGGATATATTGTTTAGTGTTTGCTTGTGTGCTAGGTTCCAAGCTAGTCCTAGAGAGTCTCACCTTATAGCCGTTAAAAGGGTCTTTTAGTACCTTAGAGATACTCCTTGTTTAGGTCTTTGGTACCCTAGAGACTTAACCTTTAACCTTCATGCTTATTCGGATGCAGATTACGGGGGTTGTAAAATAGATAGGAAAAGTACTTCCGACACTTGTCAATTCCTATATAGTATGCTCATATCTTGGTTCTCTAAGAAACAAAATAGTGTAGCTTTATCTACCACCGAAGTCAAGTACATATCCTTAGGGAGTTGTTGTGCTCAAGTCCTTTGGATGAAACGACAACTCTTAGACTATGGAATTAAAGTAGACACCATACCCCTTAAATGTGATAACACTAGTGCCATATGTCTTACAAAAAATCCCATCCAACACTCTAGAACCAAACACATAGAAATAAGACATCATTTCATTAGAGATCGTGTCCTTAAGGAAGATGTTGTTTAGAGTATGTAGACCCCTTAAATCAATTAGCAGACATCTTTACAAAACCTCTAGATAAAGAGCGTTTTTGGTCCCTTAGGAGAGAGTTAGGTCTCACTAGCCTATCTTGATCTTTTATGACCTTTTGTGCTCAAATTTGCTTGATCTCTTGTTAAATGACATGATTATATGTATTTGATCCTAATTTCATCCATGCTTATAGTTAGGGGGAGTATGTTTGTGTTTTTCTTTAAAGGTAAAATGGGCCTCATTAAAAACCCCCTTCCTAGTGAAGGGGGGAAAGAGTACCCCACTAAAATTTTATTAGATCATTTAAAGTAACAGGATGCAACAATTGTAGGCTTATAAACAACAACCAAACCAAGTTAGTTTCAAAAAACCAACAGAAAGGTAAATCCCAGACAATGACCGAAACTATCACATAAAATCAAAAAAAATCTTATCCAATACCAGCTTTGGCAAGACTATCTGCATCGATATTGCATGAACGCGAAACAACTCTCATCACCATTCCATTGCTTCTCGTGATGTCTGAAATTTCCTGAATGTAACTGGAGAACAAAGCTGGAGGTTCTACTATGTCATGGAACCAATCAAAAATTATCTTACAATCAGTTTCCACAATTAGTCTATGACTCTTAACCCAATGAGATAGTAGAAATTAGCCGATACCCGTTTTTAATGCCATCAACTCCACAAAAGCAATAAGGTCACTGTCACAAGACTCAGAAAACTGTAATAGACTGATGCCATGTTCGTTTCTAATAGTACCGCCTATCCCTCCTTTCAAAGTCACTCTTGACACAGCTTCATCAAAATTGAGTTTTAAAAAACTAATGGGAGGCGGAATCCATTTCGAAGCATATGTTAGATTCCTCTTAACTTTACACAAATAAATGCCCAAGCTCGGATCATCAACTAAATTATCACAAGAAATAACTCCGCCAGGATATTTAGCCTTAATCCAAGTGGCTAACCTAGTTCTGATAAAAAAATCCAATTGTATCCAATCCACTACTTTACCTTTAAACACTCGATCATTCCTATAAAGCCAAACAGACTAGATAATAACAAAAGGTATAAAAGATCTCCAAGACTTACTGTATTGAGCTGACATGTCTTGCCAGGTTTCAGAGAAATCCTTTGGTGACCACAGGAACGCTGTTGAAACACCCAGAATACCGTAGAATTTGGTCCATATTCTCCAAACCCCCTGACAAAAAAGAACAAATGTGAAATAGTTTCAGGGAAAATATTACACAAAGGGCATAGTTGATCTCTTATATTTGTCACCCCTCTTTTAAAGAGTTCAGCCTTAACTGGAACGCGACCCCAAATCATCATCCAAATAAAAACTTCAACCTTAGGAGGAGCACAACCCAGCCAAACAATATTTTTCCACATCGGGTTATTGGGAGTAGTGTTATCTATCATAGTGTGTAGTGACTTTACTGAGAAAGCACCATCACAAGACCCCAACCACCTGACCCAATCGTGGTCAAAGTTTCTCAATCTGAAACTGCCTAAGAATGCCATGAACTCTCTCCTCAATTCAAGTTCCCAGTCAAACAAAGATCTTCTAAGAGGAATGTTCAAAATCCAACCTTGATTGGTTTTGCGACCAAAATCTGAAACACAGGCAGTCTTGTTCTGTACCAATGCAAAAATACGAGGAAATTTTTCCTTTAAGCTCGTATTCCCGATCTAAACGTCCATCCAAAAGGAAGTGTTCTGACCATTTCCTACTTGAATCACTATGTTCCTTCGAATAGCTTGCCCCATCAAGTCTTCCTTAAAGTAGTTCCTCGAGATCCCATTCCAAATCCACGACACCCTCCTAGTATTAGTAGGACATGGAAGCAAACTGAGCTTACTATCCGAAACCAAGGCAGAAATTACACTTCTCTAAAAACTAGTTGGTTCATTACCAAAACGCCAAGCCCACTTGTTTAATAAAGCACGATTCATAAACTCAAGATTTGGGATCCCCAAACCACCCTTGTCTTTCGGGGAGCAAACTTTGGCCCACTTAATCCAGTGAATTTTAGATTTTTCGTCATCCCCTCCCCATAGAAAGGTAGACATCAATTTATTTAGTCTTGTAGCAACAATCCCCGACATTTTAAAAAGAGAAAGAAAATAAATCGGTCGACTGGACAGAATTGATTTTATCAAAGTCACTCTACCACCCATCGACAAAAATTTCAGTTTCCAACCTTCTAACCTAGAGGAGAACTTCATAAAAACCGGCTCCCAGATATCAACTGAATTTTTGTTGGCGCCTAACGGGAGACCCAAATATACTGCTGGAAATTTTCCCACTGAACACCCTATAACATCAGCCCAAGACTTCAAAGTAATATATGGTACATTTATGCCGAAAACCATGCTCTTCTTTAAATTTAATTTTAAACCATACGCCAATTCAAAAACACGTAATACTCTTTTAACGTTGCGAACCTGAGACTCTGACACTTCACAGAATACTAGCAAATCATCGGCAAGTTGTAAGTGAGTGATCTCTGTTTCTTCACCTCTTCGGCCTACTTTAAAACCTAAAAATAGCCTCAAACGGACAGCTTTGCTCAACATCAAGTTTAAAGCTTCCCCCACAAGATTAAAAAGAAGGGGTGACAGTGAACACCCTTGTCTAAGACCCCTAGCGATAGAAAAAACTTCAGTTGGGACACCATTTACGAGGACAGAAATTGAAGCCGTGGATATACACTTAAGTATCCAGTCACACCACTTCTTACCAAATCCACATTCTTTTAACACCTGAATCAAGAACTCCCAACACACCGTGTCATACGCCTTTTGAAAATCAATTTTAAAGGCGACCCCATAGCTTCCTTTTTTCTTGATAAAAT